>JBBPDB010000128.1:24030131-24051451 GCA_037974465.1 Brachypetersius altus
ATCCAAAGCGACTTCCATTCCCTAACTACAGGGGACAGTCTCTCCCTGGAGCAACTTGGGGTTAAGGGTCTTGCTCATGTACCCACTGGTGGTGTGCTGAAGGTAGGACTCGAACTCATGACCTCTCGGTCTATAGGCAAGTATCCTACCCACTAGGCCACCACCACCCCTAGGAAATACAATGTTGAACCAAGTGGTAGGGAATAATAAACCATTTGTTTAGGCTCAATGTTCTTTGAAAGGGTGGCTGATGTGTTATCGTTCACTCTGTTTCTTTTCAGACTTCTATCGGACTGTGTCCAAAATGCCTTTGTACTCTTCAGGATCCCATCAACAAGCACTAGTTCACATTTCTACTTCTGTGCTTTACTGTACACTCACTGCAGTCTGGTTATAAAGTCAGAATTCTTCTCCAGGCTTTCTCCACACAAGACTATCTGTCTAATCTTGTACTCAAAGCTTTTTTCTATGATACAAACACCATTTTTAAACATTTTTGAACGAAACCTGAAGAACTTTAACATTAACATTAAACATTAAGGTTTACCAGTGGGTAAATTATTATAGTGCCCTATTACCCAAATACTTCTTGTAGGTACGTGGGTGGAAGTGGGTGAAACTAACACTGGGGAGAAAACTGGAAATGATTCAACTTTTTTCCACCATTTGAAAAGTCTTACATAAGAGTTCTTTGCGATCAATGAAAAACTAAAGATGGAGTGAAATGTAGTTGCATTCATTTACACTAAAGGTTAGACATTTTCTTATGATGATCATTTCAGAGAGCTATGAACATTTCAAAATGTTATGCACTGTGTCTTTTGATCATGATGATTCAGAAAGGAGTCAGACTGAATTCAAAATTCAGATTTGGTCTCATTCATTGGAGACTTGGACTTTGACTCAGACCACTGTTGTGACTGTTGTGTGCAAAAGTCTTTCTTTAAAAGCTACAGTTGGAGAGCTTTAAACAGCAAGCACAGAATCTACCTTTAGATCTACCTGTTCTACTAAAATTAGAATATCTATAAAAGAAATATGACTCAAAAGAGCACCCTCTCCCCTTATTCAGATGCGGGTTCAGTCAAGTAGCGAAGCGATGGAATACTGCTTTGAAATGCTAATAAGAGCAAGAAGCTTTTCATCCCCACCACCTAGCATTGAGCAATTAACGTCAATAATTAATAACGTGGTGCAGATGGATCATAATTTGTGCTATCAGGTTGCCTTCAAGGGAGTGAATTTGTTCATTTCAGAAAGGTCATTTGGGTGCGAAGGATCTGAATGAACGCATCCCCTGGAATCATATCAGTGTCATACAACTGCTCCTATATCAGTGTGGCTTGAAAGGAAACTATAAGATACTGTAAGATTAGCCCACATCAAGGCAAAGGGGGCGAGTCCCAGCGGCGGCACGTGACTCTTTACTGCCTTCGTAGTAAACAATGGTAAAGGAACAAAGGTGACAGGAACATGCGAAGGTGCATGCAAAGCATCTGCAGTGCAGTTTGTCACTAATTACTGAAGAGAGATAGAGAGGGAGAGGGAGAGAGAGAGAGAGAGAGAGAGAGAGAGAGAGCAATTACAAATAAAAACATTTACACAATTCATATTATTGCCAACTTCACAAAAAAATCAAAAGGTTGCCTTTGAGAAAACACTTAAAACAATTTAAAGAGCTATACTTGTAAATGATGTGCATGAATGGATTAATCATTTTTCATGCAAGAGTGATATATTGTCATTACTGTAAGAAAATATTTTCCATATCATTGCTGTTGTGACAAAACCTCAGTAATGGTATATATATATATCAGTAATGGTAACTTCATATGGGAGCAAAATACATCAACATCTGGTACTATAACTTTCCAATTTTTACTGGACCATTCCTGTAACAATTTAAAGGTGTGCCTGGCATTTGGTGTGGAGAACTTACATCTGAGACCATATCCTGCACATTAAAGATATTCTACTGTACATTCTAATCTACTTTATAAAACAGAAAGAGAGAAACCAGGGGGAAAACCGAGAACACGAAGAATGTTGTCAAAAAAACGGCGGCTGTAAGTCACCATATGAACATGTGTAGTCAATAGAACTGCTGAAGGTTCAAAGAAAGCCTAAGCGTTGGTTACTGTAGGCCAGCTGACATTTCAGACAGAAACTGTGTGAGGGAAACAGGTCACAAGAAACTTTCCACTGGGTCAGAGAATAAAACGAGTCTCCTTCTTCTGCCCATAAGAGCGAAAGACAAGATTTGTAAGATTTCTATGTTTACATAAGGAGAACTCTGAATGTGTGTTTTTATTCTACTCAGGAACACTGTGTGCTGTCAGTTATCTGTGTTAAATTAAAGCAATAAGCCATGAGAGGTGGAGTGCGATTTTCCCGCAGTTAATACATAATACAAGCTAATACATTCTTTAGAAAACAACACATATCAAATTCATTATCATATATATGTATATATGATAATGAATTTGATCTGTGTTGTTTTCTAAAGAATGTATTATTCATGTTTAAATTGACATGATTTCAAAATGACATCACTACAGGATGGGAGGCTCTTTAAAGCCAAATCACTGTTTCTGCTGGACAGTGTATTTACTCCTTTGACTAGCTTCCAATCAACAATAGCAAAAACTGGCGAGACAAAAAAAAACAAGGTATGGTTCGAATACCTTGGTTTTCAATCATTAATAATGAATCTTCACCCAAGCATTGTTGGGTATATGATAGCAGGCTACAGATTACAAGTGGTCAAAGATGATTCCATATGTAATTGGCACAGCAATGCATAAAAATGTTTTACAAAGGCTCAAAACATAGCTCAGCTGATCAGATTTTAGAACCAGAACTACAAAAGTTTAATAAGCAAGGACCTCAAAGTACAGGCTTATTGTCCAGTTATATGGTTCAGTTGTACTGCTATGAAACAGATATGTAAGTTATGTAGTGATATCAGTCAGAAATCTACATTTCCCTTCTAAGAGCCTCAACAGCAAAGGTTCCATAGTTCAACAATAAAGAGCAGCCAGAGGGGTAGCACCTATTTTGCATCTTTGATTTAAGTTAAGCCCGCCTCACCAGAAGACATGCTGCAAAGTTTTTACTGGCCTGCTTTCAAATGGGGCAAGCAGCCATGGTTTGATGTTTCACAGTGAGCCAACGGAATCTGAGAATGACACTAACGCAGTTAACCTCGCTGCGGTCCAAATGATGAAATGGGATTTTGTTTTATTAAGTCCACAACACAAGCCTTCCGGCTTGTTCTGTCCTTTCCTGCAGCATTTATGTAAAGCAGACTGAGCACGGGACGCCCTGCTAGGGAGCTTGCATGGCCTGACAAGTGTTTTCACTTAATGGTGGAAGCCCTGTAAAACAGAGCTGGTGGAAATTTTTAGGTCTCAGCAGGAAGATGAAAGGAGTCCCTCGTCCACAGGGGGTGTCACGTGAAATCTGTAACACACAATCAAGAACTGTGCATCCCATAACACTTTGGTGGGGGGGATTGGGGTGAGGAGGGTTCTCTGGGGTAACACGTGGCAGTGGGCCTTGCCAAGCTGGTTGTTGGGCTTTAGTAAGTACATTAAAATGCAGTGACCCGAAAGACTTAAAACAGTCTTTAAACATCTACAAACATCTTTTCCGCATTAATAAAATATATGACACAAATAATACCATAACAAACTTAAACGTAAAGCCATGTAATGTTTTTAATTCCTGTGGGAATAATGCATGCATTTAAACTAAGTCAGTTCAATGGATCACTACTTTCCAGCATAAGGTCTTGTATGTATGAGCTGATGGGCCATTCAGCCTAAGCCACGCTAAGAGACAGGACTAGCTAGCTTAGCACCACTGAAGCGTTAAGCTGCACTGATCCTCCAGGAAAGTTGGGTAAATTAACAGTGATCATCAGAACCTGATTTTGAGCTACAAACAGAAACACATACTGCATAATGTATGTGGCAGAGCAGGAAAAAATCAGTTAGGGTGTACTTTGACAGTCCAGCACTTAGCATAGCATATTTCAAATGGTGACAAGAGCGAATTGTATGCTTGTGTGCTAATCTGTTGAATGATCTTTGCAGTGCTCTTTCAAACAATCAGAAGTATGTAACCAAAGGCCAGAATGACACCGATGATGCGTGAAGGGAGGAAATATAAGTGACCTAATGAACAGTTATGCAAGGCAACTAGATTATCTGTGAGCGGACCTGACAGCATTATGTAACGTTAGGTCCAGACTATAATCCACATGGAGACTTGGACAAGCACATGACCTGAACCTACCCACCACTGCCAGACAGGAGGCTGTGTGTAGCGACAACATAGAGCAGAATGCTGAAAGAAACGATGTATTGCATTTAGTGAATTCAAATATGTACTCCAATTCCACATGAATAAAACATAACACTAACACGGTTTGGTGTACATCATCCAGTAAATGATGTACACAATGCCATACTTTCTTCGGCACTGGCCTGCACTTCTGCCATATTACACTGTTTTTTTATATACTGATCATGATCCAAAGATTCTGATGTATTCTGCATTGCTGCTGGCCTTAGTTCTATACCTCGGTGGTTTCAAATTACGATGCTATTGTGATGGATGACTCAATACAGCCTATCCTAAAGCCTGTGCCGCTCCTGTGAGCACTTCCCAGCAGAAGCTGGTTTACTGGTATGGAGCTCCAGCAGGAGCAGCTTGAGGAGGTTTCAGTCAATCCCCCAAATGATGTGGCCGTGAAGGCTAAAAAGAGAGCAGCCTGCCCCTGACCTTTGATGTGGTTGCTCCCCTTGGTTTATGTGGTTTCATGGTTTTTATGCCTATCCAGAAAAGGGCACATCAAATTACAGATGTAAACCCTTATCAAACTATTTCAGCCCAATTGCTTCTTCTCTTAAAGCAGTAATTAGAGTGAAAAAGAAAATATCAAGTATCCCAGGAATCCCAGAGGATTGATGGTAGACAGCTAGGAGCTTCCCACAAGCCTTTCTCTGGCCAGATCAAGGCCTTGGCGTATATAAATAAAGAATTGATCATAACTTCCCACGAGTGCAGTGCGTAACCACATCATTCACAACATTCACATGCAGAGTTGGTGGGCCAGCTGGGCATGACACAGATGTTAAGCATGCCGAGATGAACATGAGGTGAGTTTCTGTGGCTTGAAAAATACAACAAATAAAAACTTCAAGTCAGCTCAATTATCAGCATGATCTCAGCTTTCTTTTGCAGAAGTTGTTGGCCTGCATTCAATTTCATTTCTGATGACTTGCAAAGAAAACATTATAATACTTACAAAACATTACAATAAAAAGATCATTTCCCCCAAACTGCACTACTAAATACATCAAATAATCAGTGCGATAAATAATAATCAGTGCTATTTATGAACCATGAAACTAGCAAACTGCTAAGTCATGTGAAAGTTTGGCATTGAGAACTTTGCCACATCAAATTAAGGCAATAATTACTCTTCAAGTTCTAAAGACTCATCATCCATGAATCTTATACAGGCCAGCAAGAGAACTATAAAAAATAAACATAGAGACTTTTTATTATGGGACTTCGTGGTCACAGGATAACTACCTTTGTTTCCCTAACAAACCAATGGACTGGTCATTAAAAAGTGATTTTGTCAACCATGCAAGCACAGAGATCTTTTTTAAAGTTTAAAGGACCTCCAAGGTATTCAAAGGTTCTATAGCACTTAAAGACTGAGTAATTGGTCAAACAATACAGGATATCCAAGCCAGGAACCTTTTGCAGTGTAATTATATCTAAAAACAAACTTTTAATGGCAGGAGCTTAGTCATGGCATAGTGTTATCCATATCGTCCTGTGTCTAGAAAGACAAACTGTGAAGAGTTAAGGTGAACTCAACAGAATGTTTTACAGACTTACATTTACATAATTTTGCTGAATGGTGAGATAAGGCTTTCTGCTGCCTCTGATCTCGCTCTTTATGTCCCTTTGCCCTTCAGTGTATACACAGCTTATCATCGCGGGCCAGATAAAAAGAGGCCAAGTGTACACCTTACAAATACAACCCAAGGTCAGTGCAAGTATGGATAAGTCAGAAGGTAGGAAAATATCTACAGTATATTGAGACTTGAAACACATTGGATGAATTCAAATTATTTCAAAAGGACATGATATAATGCATGCACCCTTTTAAGTGCTGAGTAACTCGCATGGGCTCTTAACAAGCACTTAGAATCTATAATTCCAGGTGTAATCTTTTAGCAAATAACCACCTATAACCCAAGGCAGTCCCAAGCTACTCTGCGAATAATGAATAAACCACAAACCCGACCACTGAAATACAAATTCTGGCCTTGGTTTCTTGCCCTGGAGAAAACAAACAAACATACCAGGGGTTCTAAAGGGCAATGAGCAAGCAGATTGTAATTATTATTATTATATTCAGAATGTAACGGGTCACACAGTGTAAACAGCCCAAAATTGTTCTTTGTATTTAACCCATGCACCAAATAAAGCAGCAGACAGCCAGGAGCACAGTGCCCAGGGAGCAGTGTAGGGTACCTCAGTGATGTCACTGGCAATCCTGGGATTCGAATCCACAACTTTCTGAGCACAAGGGCAACTCCCTACCCACAGACCACCAGTTTTTTTTAAATAATGCAAAAAACTGTTGAAAAATATGATAAAGAGGGGGTTTGGGGCAATCATGTGCATTTATTAATGGTCGTGCAACCATTTTCCAAGCCAAACAGTTTGAATAGCAGGCAAAATACCAGATATCATATTGATACTGCTTTGTATGCAGGTTATACCACTATGATTTGCGCTCAGACATGGAGCACACTGTCAAATTAGCCCCCTCTAAAGGCTAAGTGAGTAGCTCAGACTGGTCAGTCTCGTTTTCTTTTTCAGTCTTAGTATCTTTACACAACAGTTCGTACATCGTTATTCTTCTTGAGAGTATGAAATGTCTTTTTATGTCATATGAACATGTCAATTTCTCTTACTTTTCATTCATTGACTGCCTCTTTCTGTACGCTCTTTCTGAATGCATTGGTGTCATTCATCCTTACACGGTTTATACACAGCATCCCTCTCTACTCCCCTTACTGCACATACTTCATGTTGATTTAAACAACAATAATAATAACAATAACAACAACAACACAACGACTGTGAGTAACGTAGAAACCAGCGCCAAGCTCAGTCAAAATTCCAGATATGATAATTTAGATTTCACGATTGGACAAAGGAAGCGACGCTACACGATTTCATTGGTCGGGTGAGTACCAATATGTAAATTAACGCAGCACGCACCATGTAGACAGTGGTATCCTTGAGCAGTCGAAATAGTTCCCAGGTACACGAAGGCGAACATAAGGATATTAAGTGTGTGTAAACTTTAAAAAACAGTCTGCATCGCGTGTCGCACGTTTTAAAATGTGGTGTGTGTAGATAAGTAGTGGTTTCAAGGCTGAAATACGTTTTGTTTTGCTCGGCGGAGGAATATGAGTCCCACTCACGCGTCAAAATATTGGCGTTATAGGAGTCTGACAGACCGCGCCAAAGCTCAGACAGACAGAGCACGACTTAAAAGTATGTGGTAACCTGACGTTGTGTTCATGCTTTTTTCCACTGCTTCGTCCGATCTTGGTGTCTTCTCGGGAGGACGAGCATCACTGGATTGTAAACTCTGAGGATTATATTCTTTGTGTTTGTGTGCTGGTTGGGTCGCTGGAGCAGCACGGCGGTTGAGTCGGGTCAGAGAGGCGGTGCGGCGGGAGCACTGCCCCGGGATCTAAACTCCACCTTGCCTCGGTGCCTTCAGCCAGCACCACCACTAGTGTACTGAGTATTACTTTTGGACACTGTGTGGAAAACAAACAAAACAAAACACAGGATATCTCTTTTTTTAAATATATTTTTTACATGCGTTGAAATATGTTGCTGTCCAAGTTTGGCTCTTTTTCTCACATCTGCAACCCGAACAGCATGGATCATCTGCCGGTGAAGATTCAGCTCCAGCCAGGTAAGCTTATTAACTGTCTTTCAATTTTCACATAGTCAAGCTCGATTTTAAGTCTCTTCATGATCACCCTGTTTGGCTGAGGCATGCTTCACTCTCCCTACGCAGCGCCCTGCACCGGTCATGCAGTTCACTCTGGAGGGACACTGAGTGCTTGACCTTTGTGTGTTTGGCTTTTTACTCGCAAATAAAGCACCTAGTGGATAAATGGGGGGCTATTTGGGACTATTCGAGATCCAGCGTGTGCTTTCGAGTGACACTTGATTAAGCTTGTGAGCTTTGCCAGCTTTTGGAGTCAGTGTTTTGGTTTCTGTACGTCTTGGAAGTCTCTGAGTGAAGTAGCAGGATGAGTGTTACTATGGATCTAATCCGTGTTGTGTAAGTAAGACTGGAAGAAATGAGATTGCCACTTATGTTTTTGTACGTTTTGCTTCGTTTGTTGTAGTGAAAGTGGAGCCGGAGCCCTTTGAGAAGGTGTACCAGGTGGGCTCGGTGCTTGGGAGCGGGGGGTTCGGAACGGTGTACGCCGGCAGCCGCCTCTCAGACGGATTACCGGTAAGAGAGGTTCCCTCCCTCAGCTACGGAGCTTTAGATTCAGTCTGTGATTTAAGATCTGTAATCAAAATCAATGTGCTTACGATTTTGTTTTGGTTTATTTTAGGTCGCAGTTAAGCATGTGGCCAAGGAGAGAGTCACTGAGTGGGGGTCTCTTGTAAGTAGACTAATTATTATTATTATTATTATTATTATTATTATTACATCATTATTATTATTATTATTATTATTATTATTATTATTATTATTATCAGTAGTAGTAGTAGTAGTAGTATCATTATTAGTGTATTTGGGGAGGTGTAGTAACAAGCTGTCTTGCTGTCTCCCAGAATGGCGTCATGGTGCCTTTGGAGATCATGCTGCTAAAGAAGGTGGGCTCCTCGTTCCGAGGCGTGATTAAGCTGCTGGACTGGTACGAGAGGCCGGACGGCTGGCTGATCGTGATGGAGAGGCCGGAGCTGGTGAAGGACCTCTTCGATTTCATCACCGAGAAAGGCGCTCTGGACGAGGCCACAGCCCGCGGCTTTTTCCGCCAGGTGCTGGAGGCGGTGCGGCACTGCTACAGCTGCGGTGTGGTGCACCGGGACATCAAAGACGAGAACCTGCTGGTGGACCTGAGGACCGGAGAACTCAAACTCATCGACTTCGGCTCGGGAGCCTTCCTCAAGGACACGGTGTACACGGACTTCGACGGTAAGCAGCCACACACTACCCTGGTCGTCTTTGATGTTGGCGGTAGTGTGGGTTTTCCCCATATCATTTTTAATTATTTATTATTGCCAGAGCGAGAGAGCAAGACCAGAGCCCACTCTCTGCCAAAATCATCCTTTTGGTGATGCATGATGGGGGTTTCCCATAATAGCTTCTGTTTTTAATTATTTATTATTGTTAGACCAAGAGGGGAGGGGGGGAGCGAAGAGAGCCCACAGATCGTGACGTTTTCTGTTGACATTTTTTAAACCAGCCTTTGCCGTGTGCATTTTGCCGTTCCTCCTTAAACACAGGATCGTACCTTACAATACATCTTTAAAACTATGGATGTCTGCATTTTCAGACCGATCTAAGCTGTAATAGGAAAAGCAACCCAAAAAGGTCGATTAATACAGACCTTGTGCCACGTAACAGCTGTGTTGTGAAACCTGAGAGCACATGTCACGTGACGGCTCACGTTGCGCTCTCAGTCGGGAGCTCCTCCTGCCCCTCTGGCGGAAGGAGGGAGGGACTGCCTGGTGGAGGAGCAGACAGTTGAGTTAGGAGTGATGTGGCCTTTCCTCCCTCAAGGGTTTTTTTTTCTCCTCCTTTTTTTCTGTCCTTTTTAATCCCCAGTTTCCGTTCAAATCTTGATAGAGCTCTGAGTCAGCTGCAGCGTTGGCACAGTGAATGGTAACAGGAGGGGGTGGATAGACAGGGTGTGTGTGTGTGTGTGTGTGTGTGTGTGTGTGTGTGTGTGTGTGTGTGTGTGGAGACGTATGTGTGTTTCTACGGCTCTGTTTATAGCTGTCTGTTTCTCTGGTCCCACAGGTACAAGAGTGTACAGTCCGCCGGAGTGGATCCGTTTCCACAGATACCACGGACGCTCGGCAACCATCTGGTCGCTAGGGGTGCTGCTGTACGACATGGTCTGTGGAGACATCCCCTTCGAGCAGGATGAGGAGATCCTCAGAGGACGCCTCTACTTCAGAAGGCGAATCTCTGCAGGTGTGTGTTGGGTTTTGTATGCCGGGCCGTACGTATTAAATAAGAACAAGTACAATAGTAATGCAACAGGAGTTTCTACAGGATTTGTAAACAAATCTAATTACTGTAGGCCTGTATCACAGACATACAGATAAGTATTATCATATGAGTTCTATCCAGCTCAGTGAGAAATCTTAGTTTCTTACTGTATTACTGTAGTTAATGTTTACAAGTTATGAACGTCTGTAGAGCAATGTAATGCTAATTCATCCCTTGCCGTCTTTCCAACAGAGTGCCAGCAGCTGATCAAGTGGTGCCTATCACTGAGACCGTCAGACAGACCCACGCTGGAGCAGATATTTGAGCATCCATGGATGCGTCCTGCAGAGGTATCCAAGGCAGAAGAAAATGACATTCGGCTTCGGACCATCAACACGGACACTTCCAGCATGAGCTCCAGCAAGGAGAGCCTTTGAGAGAAGGCCTTTGCTTTGGGGAGGGTCTGGGACTCAAATGGACTTCTAATCTGCTGCCCTGCCTTGCAGATACTTTTTTTTCCTCTTGTAGGGAATCATAATTTATTACAGTTTGCTTTATATCCTTTTATTTGTTCTTTTTTTATGATTCAGAAATTGTTTCCTGATGGGGAACATTTGCTGTTTGGGGCGGACTTACCAGCATTATTTATTGTTATTGTTATTATTATTATTATTATTATTATTATTGTTATTATTATTGTTACAAGGCTGGTTTATGCATCTGGCAAGCCTCCTACACAGAAGTGGCTGCTCTCATAGAGCTTGGAGAATTTTTATTTAAATATTTTAATTTTTGATTTGGAGTGCCTTTTTGAAAGCTGCTGTTTGGGGGCTTTCATCATTGCTTTTTTCCCCCCTTTGAAGCTGGTATGGAAGTTGGCATGGCAGTAGGCTTCATCGAAAATTGTACGCAAATGACCAGCCAGCTGAAGGGTCTTATGATGGGGAGGGGGTGACCAATAGAAATACTTGAAACGCACTCACTCACTGCGTCTCCTTCTAACGCTGCTCAGTCACATTTTAGCCTACACAGGTCGTCTGGAAAACTGTTCCTTCTTTTTCTGAATGTGTATAGAGATTCAGTATAACCGCTGTACCTTCTGAGGGTATATAAACCCCCCTCCCCTCTACCCCTCACTCTTTTGCTCCTCATCCCACTGCTGAAACTACATTGGCCTGGCTCCTGGGTTGTGGGGGGCCTGGGTGTGAAAATGCACAATCAATGCAATATTCATGGATTTTTTTTTTTTTTTTAATAAAGTAATCTTGTACAGTGTGTGTGGTTTTCGTGTACAGTTTTTCTTCTTTGCATTTAATTTATTTGTAACATGTAGACATTCCACACTCTGTGGCTATTTATTTTTATTTATTGTCCATGCTTAAATCCCAAATTTTGCATACCTTTATATGGCCTTTTGTTTGCATTCCTGTTGTAATTTTTTTTACATTTGGACAAGAGATGGTGGATGCACTGAAGCTGTTGTCAATGTAAAAAGGAATAAAACAAGGTTTACTTAAATTGGAAGAGCTATGAATGTTATTTAATCTCGCTTGTTGGTCATTGTTTGCCTTGAAATGGCTCTAATCAAAATTATGTTGTTTCGGCTCGGTGTAATCTCCATTTGCTAGATGGAAGCGTTTTAGAGAATTGGGATGGGACAGGGCTATTCTTGTCACTGGCTCCGTAAGCCAATATTAGTTCTCTCTGTCATTCTCTAATAGTTAAAGCTGTATGAAACACAATGGAGACACTATTTTTCTACAAGCAGCATTTCAATTAAACTTATTTGTACAGAACATTTTGTTGTGTTTCATTGCTCTGAAATGGGCTACTCTATAATGAAATTGGGCTGTGGATGAAATTTGTCTTTGTTACAGTCCAGGAGACGAAATAAACATTAAATACTCACAGCAGTATATGTCTAGCAGGCCCACAATTAGGGCTGCTTCACCAGTATATGAAAACTATATATTAGGAGATATGAGTCACCTGTCTCAGTTTACTGGAACACAGATTTTTCTTGTCTGGTGTTTTTTTTTCTTCTCCTTATTAGTGATCAAATCTGAAGGAAACCGAATGATACAGCTTTGCCAACAGATGGCATTTAACAAATTGCTTTTTCCATCTAATAGCCACCACAACATGAGTAGTTTAATTATCAGTTGTATGGCTGGTGAGTAACAGGCTCCTGACTGGCACCCATGAGTGCATTTTCCAAGAACTGGGCTGAGGCTCCAGTGGGGATGTGCTGCCCCCTCTGGTGACATGGTGGTCTCATGGTTTGGGTTCGATCTTGAGCCAAACTGTTTGCAGAATCACAGCTGTTAAAAGCAACACTTCTCTCTCTGATCTTCAGCACCTGCCCATCAGACTACATCTTACTTAAATGCTTTCTGTTTTACAGAGAAACAGAATCCTTTCTTAGTTATCTGACTCCACACTACAGATGGAGCAGATAGGGATTAGGTGGAAAAATGCTGGAGGATTCCTTTTGTGTAGGCGATCTCTGCCATATTTATGCTGCCAGTAATGTATTCAGTGTCAAACACCATTCATTACCATATAAGTGTTGACTTTAACTGGCTGTAACATCACATCTCTCATGTAAGATAACATCTCATAGAGACACCAGTCAAGTGCGAATTTCCATACACAATAAACCACTCACTCAAAAGTGCATTTGTAAATGTGTGAGAAGTGTATTGCATATTACATGTATAATAGTGTAGTATCCATTACAGTGTTAAAACACACTTAAAATAAAGATGTTAGAAGAGGGTTAATCCCATAGTTACAGTGTGTAGTTTCTTTTAACAGTTTAATGTCTCTGTAATTACGGCAGTATTTTAATTTTTTTTTTCTGTTAGTACCATAAGGCTGTAGCAAGATGATGACATCTGTTTTGACATTAGAGCCCTGGGTAAAGTCTATTGTCTTTGAGCCCCCAGGCTTTTGACATGTAAATGGCTTGAGTTATCTGAATCAGGAGGCCTTCTGTTGCGGCAGAGAAGGATCTCTGTCTCTGCTTCACCATAAAACAGCCATTAAACTCCATCAGCATATGCCATGCTGTTTCTCTCTTTCTGACCTTAGATCTTATCGGAGGGGTGTCTTATGTCATTTATCAGAGTTCCGTAATTAGATGAAGACCAAAAGAATAAACTCCTGCAATTAGATTTGTTAAATGTTTGTGTTCTCTGTGCTTCAGACCAGACCTCAAGGCAGAGGTTTAATGACGTCCAGTAACAATTATCTCATTTATTTTTCATGTTATTCGAAAAAGCAACTCAGCCGTAAACATGAACAACAATCAACCCCACTCACACCTACTGGTTGCACTGAAAAAAAAACAATAAAGGACGAGCAGACAGTTATATGGACACAACTGATTTTTTTCCCTGCCTCCGAGTGTGAATATTAAATGAGTGACAGCTTGAGTGCTGGCTTGTGTTGAGTGGTAAGTGCCTGCAGATCAGGGCTGAGCTGAAATACTCTTAGCTCTTTATGGCACTCGCTGCCACCGTCATACTGACAACCTGACAGACAAGCAGGCGGAGGCCAGATGGGCCTGCGGACCTCAGAGTGCACAGACTGCGAGGTGGGTGGTACACAGGCAGAACCTTCCAAGGAAAAATGAAAACGAGTGAAAGAGAGAGGATATATGAATGAGAGAGGAAGGCCTGTGGCATTTCCCTGCTCAAACAGACCCACTTCAGCTTGGAACTTGTTAATTAGCTGATTAGTTGGATCAGGTGTGTAAGAGCAGGTCAAACACACAAACACACACACACACACACACACACACACACACACACACACACACATATGAAGTTGGTCTGTTAAAGCAGAGAAAATATCCAAAATGACTCAAACAAAATTAATTAAATTATTATCAAAACCATCTTTAAAAGCCTTGCAATTAATGATAATTAACCTACACTGCTCTGCATGTGCCCAATCATGTTCATTTACATAAAGTGGCCTCTCCTAATACCTATGCGTCCCTTGTAGCCTGTAAAGGAACAAAATCTCCAAAAGTCTACAGGAGGAGGACAAAATCTGTACCTTTTATGTGGCTCTATTTGTTCTGACATTTTATCAAAATGAAAATTATGTCAAAAATAGAAAAACAACTGAAATGGGTTATTCCAACAGTGACAATATGAAAAGGTGCACTGATGGGTTACAAGTTAAAATACATATAATATATAAAAAAATGATTTTACATTTATTCATTAATTTTTTGTAACCTTACTAGGGTCACAGGTACCCAGAGCCGATCCTGGGGTCTGCGGGCGCCATGCAGGGACTCACCCTGGGCGGGGTGCCAACCCACCGCAGGGCACACACATAGCATCTACTCACACGCTCACACCTACGGTCAATTTAGAATCCCCAATTCACCTGACACGCATGTCTTTGGTCTGTGAGAGAAACCAGAGACCCCAGAGGAAACCCACACCACCACGAGGAGAACATGCAAACTCCACGCTCCCACACACACACACACACACACACACACACACACACACACAAGGCCAGGACCCAGATTTGAACGCCCAACCCTGAACATGTGAAGCAACAGTGCAACTCACTGCACCACTGTGGGTCCCCTGATTGTAACATAATAGTTATGAAATATGCTTTATGAATTATTAATATGAATTGTACATTATGAATTATTATTAAGAATTATGCTTTATGTACAAAACTGTGTGTACACCAGGTGGATAAATGGGGCCCCAGGACTGGAAACCAATGCAGTAGTTCACTATCGCTTTTGTTGTAACACATCATGTATGCTAAGAATATGTCAAGCTTTTTTTTAACTGCAAAGTACATTAATAAAAAAATATTTACTGGAACATTGGAACAGTTTGTACGGGTTTGTCCAGTAACTATGAAATGTTCATACAATGCCATGGCTGGCTCACCTGGGTTCTGGAAGGAGGTGATTGAAGGTGTGAGAGTGCATTGTTCTTGCCCACAGAAGCAGATGGAACACAGTGTGTATTGGAAAAATGGGGAAGATGGGATATGAAAGGGAGAGTGACAGGCCAGGTCGTAAAGACCCGGCTCCGCTTCTGCTCGGACTTGCTTCACTGCTGTTGCCAGGTTGTCCAACAAAACACAGCCGCACACAAACAGACGGTAAAAGAGGAGCGCTAATAATATGTTAGCAGCAGGCCAACACCTCACACGTATGTGTGACACATCAGCATGATGTCAGCTCGTCTCATGGATAGAGAAGGAGCCATCCTTTTGGCCGAGGTTCGATTTCCTCTTATGTGCAGACCCAACAGCTGCTATCATTGTCCTAATAAATATTCGGACTCTCCCTCTTGGAAAGTCCCTGTGATTTCAGTCTGAACACTTAATAAAGGAAGGTTACGGACAGTAAAGGGTTTATGTGCTCAGATTTATGTGCTCATGAATCTAAAGCTAGACCATCGCAAAGTGCAACAAGTCACTGGATTCAAAATGTCAAGAGGATGAGGGGTTTGTGGAGATGAAGGGTTTGTGGAGAATAATGGAAATCCCTTTGTGCTATTCCAGCAGACCTCAAAGGACGTGTAGGCCTGTGTGCCTTCCTTTTATTTATTGTGGATTACATGCTCAGGACTGTTATCATGTCAAGAGTGGGTGCATTGTGCATTATGTTGCAAAAAAGGCTCTTCTACTAGGATCGCAAATGAACGCACATTCATCAGAGAAGATGTAATTTCATCCTTATAGCAAGCAGAGATCCAGTATGTGGTTGCTTTAAGAATTACTGCTAAAGGTGACATGTCTGATCTTGATGGGTATTGATATCAGCCGATCCAATCCGGTAACAAATCTAGGCTGAAATTGCACACACACTCACGTTGTGCGGTTTCATGATGTTATCTATGTATTCCTTCCTGTCGGGTAGCCAGGTGTTTGAGCATACTTTTACAATTAGGTCATGTTGAAGCTTAATAGTTTAAATATCAGATATCAACCAATAATAAGGTCTCAGTATCAGTATGTTTAATTTAACTGAATAGTGAGTTATCCGTCCTGTGTCAGCTCAGTTTTTATGCTTTTTTGTTTCATTACATTTTGTTTTGTGCAAAACTTTTAATCGGAGTCAAATCAACATATCTCCTAGAGTACCATTACCAATCTAATTAGATTTGTAATTAACTGGTAGTGATTCCTCCAGAATATTGCTTTTTATTTATAATACTGCTCAGGATGAAGAACAGAAAGACATTCAGCACTGCTGCAGCATCCTCTACTTCCTATTTCCAGAATAACCTGAACTTTATCACGTCATTTCAAGAAAGAAACATATATAATGTCTGTTAATTTACCTATTTAAAGCGTAGAATGCCCTTTTAATTACAACAGTTACGTAAGATCAGCCTATTAATTACATTATAGTGTTTACCAAGTGCACTTTATA
The DNA here is from genome assembly GCA_037974465.1 of Brachypetersius altus. Classification (NCBI taxonomy): domain Eukaryota; kingdom Metazoa; phylum Chordata; class Actinopteri; order Characiformes; family Alestidae; genus Brachypetersius; species Brachypetersius altus. Next base: position 24,046,859 of record JBBPDB010000128.1, read on the forward strand.
CACATTCTAGCATTTTTGCCAGTATTTAAGATCTGTTTTAATACAACTCTGTGTTGGAATGATTCACTGGAACACAAAACACCATTATGGTTAGAATAACAACAATATAAATCAAAAGTACTTTTGGTGTGAGAATAAAGTGCTAAAACAAGCAAAAAGGCATGCGAAAGAAACCACGAATAAAGAAATAAAAGCTAAGTAACTTAAACTATTAAGCCACAATGAATGACGGAAAGTCCCCAGTACAACAACAGACATTCTGACGTGCAAGTGCCGGACACTTTCCGAGAATGCTTTGTAAACAACAGATAATTGCTTTTAACCCCAGAATGTTGATTTTCTTGTCAAGACACTGGATCTCTTGTTTTTAGGCAATGCAGTGTATTTGTGCAGTACATTTGTGCAGTCCAAGCATCTCTTCCACAGTGTAGGAGCTGTAGCTCTAGACCTTCTATAACTAGACCTACAGCTAGCTACAAGACACTGAAATAATAACATGGAATTAGCCCATGCTTTTGTTATCACTTCTAAGGGTTAATAACTCTTAAACATTTGTTGTATAGAAGACAGACAAAGCATTTATTCTTCTCTTTGTTCTGCTGTGATGTAAATCAAGGGCTCCTTCAGAGGCTGCATACAGTAGAAAAATCAATCAAGAGAGTGCACTGTAGCTCATGGTGGGCTTATTATTGTAAATAAGGACGAATGTTCCCTTTCCTTCAAAGTGCTCTATAAACAAGGGCACGGAGAAAAGCAATGACTAACCCTCCTCCAGATGTAATAACAGGGTCAAATGCAAAGCAGTAATCATGAAGCAGTAGGGAGGGGAGATGTTTATTGTGCTGTGAAAATGGAAGGAATGTCTTCATCATGCCCCCGGCAAAGGCAGTTATGATATGATGAGCGACTATTGCACAAGCGAAGGGCGTGATTTGTGGGACGTGTGTACTCACGGTATGTTCTTCTGCATTCAGAGCGTAGAAACTGCACGTCCTACAGGCCAAACAGAACAAGCCTTCTTGGTTTAATTAGCTTTTATGGCCTAGAGAGGAACCCGGGCCTCAAAGTGATCAGGATGTGCCGGAAAGTCGAGCTTAAGAATAAGAAGAGCAAAGGCTGAGATGAGAAATGGTGGTGTCAGTTAGGATTATAAACCAGCTCCAGCTGCAGCTCTGGAGCTCCCCATCCCAAACAAAATGCAAAAGTTTCAGCATTTTAGGCATTTGTCCAAAGAACCCAATGTACCATGGTGTGTCCACACTTTTTGTACTAGAGACACAATTAACAAATAACCCTCACATCCAAAAGTTGCAAGATTTGATTAGTTGCCAGATTAATAGTTAGTATATTGTATTGTTCTTGCTATACGATCATCTGCGATGTGTTGCTTGCATCTTGATGTCGATTTTATGTGAAGCCAAAAATAATGTAGACAAAACAGCAGGCTAACAAAGCACAACAAACACTCATATTACCTTTAGATGTTAAATGAGCTACTAATTAAGCCATCCAGTTACCAGAAAATCAGCAACTTTAGTCCAACTGACCTCGCTCTGCTTAATTTTCTTGTCTTATATGTTGATTGAAATTATACAATGATAGTGTTTGACTTACCAGCTTTCTGATTGGTTACTTGCCAGAAACTACCTATATGTACTGGGTGGTAGTAACGGGGCTGGCAAGTAATTTTTTTCTGCCACTTTTTAATCAATTGATGGAAGAGTTTGAGTTTGTTGGAATAGTTTGAGTTTGTTCAGAGCACCTACTGGAAGGACCATCTATTGGCCACACATTCTGCGCTCATGTGTACATGTGGATCTGTGTTATGCTGTTGTGGTATTGTTTTTGGTGTTGCTTTAATCAATATTGCTAACTAATTGATGTCTGTTTGTTTCTTATACATTTTTAAAACTGGTTAACCTTAGGTAGGGACACTGTTTTTGAGTTACATTTCCTCACTTACTGAAATATTCTAATAATACACTTTTTGGAAAGTATTGGGACACCTGGCCATTACACCAACAGATACTTTAATGATATTACATTTAAATACATAGACTTTAATATTTGATTCCCCCCTTTGCTGCTTCCACTTTTCTTATAAGGCTTTCCACAAGATTTTGCAATTTCCTTGGGAATTTGTGCCCACTCATTCTGTAGAGCATTTCTGAGGTCAGCTATTGATGTTAGATCAGAAGGCCTGTCTCACAATCTCTGTTCCAGTTCATCCCAAAGGTGTTGGATGGGGTTGAAGTCAGAGCTCTGTGTGCGCCAGTCAAGTTTTACCACACCAAACTAATCCAGTCATGTCTTTATGGTCCTTGCTTGTGCACGTGCTGGAATAGAAAAGGTTCTACCCCAAACTGTGTCCACAAATATGGCGTTGTCCAAAATGTCTTAGTCTGCTGAGGGATTAAGATTTTCCTTTACTGGAAGTAAGGGGCCATCTGAATTCAATATGTATGTCCCAATACTTTTGTCCTTAAAGTGTATCTAATAACAACAACAACAACAACAACAATAATAATAATAATAATATTATGTAAAATATGTCACACTTTCAAAAACATCAGGGGAAAGTAAGAAAAAAAGAACTGCAAAATGTCAGACCGTGTCACACTTTGTTGGTATAAAAGTCAGTTATCAATATATTCTACACTCTTCTTATGTTTTTCAGTCTAAACCCAGAATATCTTCATTGTTGTAGACCAAAATCCACTATCCATCAATCATGGAGAAATGAATAAAGTTTTGAAAAATGTATCTGTCATATTCTTGTGAGGAAATTACAATTTCTGTCAGCTGTTCAGCCATGTTACTTATCTTCATATTTACTGCTTGCTTTGTGCCAGAGACGACAGCATAGTGAGAAGCCATAACAAAATAAAAGAGCGAGGCGATTATGAAAACGCTCATTGTAATGTTGAATGAGATGAGGTAAGCAGCCTTCACCTTATATTGCAAAGGCATCAAGATGATTTTTCTAATTATTTTTTAGGATGACTGCAGGAGCAATGCATCATAATGATAAATGTGTGAGCTTTGAGACATGAAAATGTTTTTTAGTTGATGACAATGCTTCATACATTCCAGTAGCTCCACTATCAGAACTCTGGGAATGGTGGGCACTGCCCAAGGTCAGAAATCATGACTAAAAATGGAAACATTTAAAAGCAGATGACACTGAGAGTGAGGCGCTGATGCCACAGAATAACTTCCTTGAGCCTATGAATAAAAAAAGGCTTGTAAAACAAATGTGCCTCTCTGTGTGTGGTGGACAGAACCCATGGCAACAGCAAATTGGAGCTGTGTAACTGTGACCCAGTTAGGCAGGGTTGTGTGTTTCCAGATGGTTGCATCCACACTGCTCTGCTGGTTGATGCTTGAGGGAGCTCCCTCTCAGTGAGAGAATCAGCAGATAAGTGAGTTCCGTTCTGCCCCCTTTTCCCCTCTCGGTTCATCATGTTCTTTTCTTTCATGAGATTTCTCTTTTTAAGATGGTCTCACTCTTTCAAAATCTGTCCTTCACTCCTCATCTCGGAAAAGGAGTGAAAGACCTCCATCTGTTTCCTGTGAGAGCATCTAGTGATTGCAAATGTCCTTCTCTTCACCATTTCCATGTTAATTTCAGCTCTTACACTGAATGGAATTTCAATTCAGTTCTTTCTTCTCATAACTTGCATATTATTTTCATACTTCAATGCCAGCCACTGAATAATGATGCTTAATAGCAATGGCACAGCCAAAAGTCAGATGCCCTTTACCAGATCAGACATGTTTGGTATATGAATTATGAGTTTAATGTAACCAACAAGTAATAGAAGTTTATAGTAAACTTTGTGTTATAAAAGTTAACCTGGTCATTTTGATAAGCTGACAAAATCATTAAAAGAAGCAGTTGATTAGTTGTCATCACCAGAAAAAACAGTGTACTGGAAGGGTTGGGCAATATAATGATAAGGCAAAGTGCCATATTTTAAAAAATAATGGCAACATATGTACAAAACTTGAGATAATCTGCTTACGGCTAGCTAGTGTGTTCTCTTCATAGTGGAGCTGATCTACCATAACATGTTCTTCAGAGCCGTGATTAAAACAAATTTTGACAGAGAAGTGCACTTGACCAGCCGAGCCTAGCAAACCCTCTGCAAGTGTTGATGAACCAACGCCAGTCAGCTCTGGGCACCATCAAATTACTGCTTGTACACTGTGGGAGAACGGAAGCTGCCATGTTGGAGAGTCCTGAGGACAGATGTAGCTGCCTGATGAGCCAGCAAATGACAAAGCCAATATGGTCATGCTGCTAATAGTCAAACCAGCCACACTCATATTTGTACAGTAATACTAGCATGTTGAAAGCATGAGCATGGAGCATCAAAGCTGCTGCTATTGCTGAATACTGTTGCTACTATTAGTGCTGCTAACTTTGCAAACAATGAATGCTGTACCACACTGTGCATAATCAAAAGCATGGGCATCATTAGGTCTATTTTGGGGGGTCTGAAGCTCACCCCCAAAATGATCCCAAGCCACCCTAAATATATAGTCATTATTCTACTGTTTTTAAATTATATATCCAAACATTTCATACAA
>JBBPDB010000128.1:24051551-24063627 GCA_037974465.1 Brachypetersius altus
TGTGTGTGTGTGTGTGTGTGTGTGTGTGTGTGTGTGTGTGTGTGTGTGTGTGTGTGTGTGTGTGTGTGTGTGAACGTGGTGGGCCGGTGTGAACGGTGTCCAGGGCTGTTTTTATGTCCCAGTCCAACCCTGGTGGTCAGTGGCAGTTCAAAATTTCTGCGAAAGATTGGATTCTGAGAGTTCTTGTGATTTTAGTGTGCAGTTTACATTTGTTATCTTCTGTGGCTCACATGTATTGATGTGACATAAAAAGGGTGGGCTATTATAGCAACTGTTAAGGGATATTTGAAGCTTAATTGGTCAGACATTTAGATTAGATAGATTTTTAATTTGTTCATTGCTGATTTACAGTCCTACCTTTACAATCCGAGCCTACATTTTCTCATGTCCTCTTGTTGTAGTTAGAAAGTGCAATGCAGCTGTGAAAGTGTGATTCTTCTTTTAGCATGCCATGGCTGTAATAACCAATCCTGGTCCTGTAGATCCAGTTATGGCATTTAGCTGATGCTCTTATCCAAATCATCGCACATCAGTGCTCAAGTAGTCCACATCTGTTTCTTAAACCTGTAAAGCTAAACTTAAATCAATGTCTGCTATTCAACCAAGTTACTGTACTCTAGTTACACCTAAACAACACCTGCCAAAGAAAGACCTGTCAAAGAAGTATGAAAGTAACCAAAGAAGTAAGGAAGGGATGGGGATAAGAAGTCTGATTATATTATATCTCTGAAATAAAGACCTTCTTCAGAAGTTCCTGATTGGCTAGAGGGCTAAATAAGAGGACAAGAACTGCATGTCAGGTGCAGGTTGTAGCTAAACACGGCAGGAATGTAGATCCACTGGAGTAGAGTTGCTGAGCACTACTGTGAGGTAATGTGACACATCAACATTTAAATACAGCCAGTAGCCATCTAATGAGCTCATGTAATTGTTATATAGCTGGAGCTGGAAATGGGCTCTCAAATGTGATGCCACAGTGTGTGAGCTATTAATAGGCAATATTTTTCATATGATATATATTTATATATATATATATATATACACTGAGAGAGAGAGAGTAGTAGAATAGTTGTACTGTATTTGTGAAACTTGAAGTATAAATATTATACTCAGGGTTTTTACATTATCCTACACTACAGGATCCTGTTAGCCACTGAGCTGAATATAATGGCCACACATCCTTTTTAGGGTTGTTTTGTTGTCCACACCACTGAAAGACATTGAGTTTCCCTTGCTGTGCAGATTTTTTGCCTGGGTTCAAAGAGGGCAGAGGCCTAATTAGCAGCACAAACAGCAGGCGACCTGACACGGCCAAGGTCAAGAGCAGTGATCTCTGTTTGGGACTGAAGTGTTGCTTTCTAAGACTTTTTGGGATTAAAGTGGACATCAGGTGTGGAAAAATGACTGAGGAGTTCTTACTAGTATTAGATGTGTGGTGCCAGAGAGAGACCTTTGTACATTTCAGTAGATACTATCAGTATTCACAAACCATCAATAAATCCCTGACCTTATAATCTGTCTTGAGGACAGGATTCATGAAAGGTTTTAGGAAGTCATTCATTTAATTATGAAATTTCAGTTCAGTTATATTTTGATATGATAATTATTATAATTATTTTTCAAGTGCACAACATTTCCACAGTAGGGGTATAAAAATAACTGTAATTGTACAGGCTTAGATTTTTAAACTGTTGGTGAATTAGATGTTGGTCAGAAAAAGAATGTACACATTTTTACACCCCCAGTCAGCAATAAAAATGGTTCGACAAATTGCAGCAATTCCCAATTGAATCTTTAAGGCCTCGTTTTCTGCGTGTTTAGCCACTGTCCTGTGAGCACTGCACTCTTTGTCATTGCTCTGAAACCCCCCGAGCATCAGCAAGCTGCCAGTGCGCATTCCGGCAGCATCGCAGTAGCATTCGACTCACCCACAATGCAACAGCAAGGGAGGGAGAATGTATGGGGTCAGATGGGGTTGAAACCAGGGTCAAAAGCTTCATTGTTATTGTTTCTACGGCACATGCACTAAACCACTGAGAGAGCAGCAGTTCTACACTCTCAAGCAAAGGGGTAATAAAGGTAGAACTGTTGGTCCATCTGTACCATGGCAGTGAGGCCTGCTTGGTGAGGATCGGCCAAGTGCTTTAAGGGAAGATTCATTTTGAATGAAAATAATAATAATAATAAGGTGAAATCCAGTAAGATAAAAATAAAAAAAGGAAGGGGTGTCTTATATTACATAACCAGGTCATTTATCACATAATCCCAGTGTAAGGTAGCGTACTTCTATTACAATTACTATTTTGGCCTGCTCAACCGAGGCCCTCTGGCATATTCCTTGTGTGTGTGTGTGTGTGTGTGTGTGTGTGTGTGTGTGTGTGTGTGTGTAAATGTTCAAAAATGTTTCTTCTGCCATCAGTTGTTTTGTGCAGGAACTACCTGATGAGAAGTCTTTACTCTAGATATTGTAACACAACTGTGAGGATTTGCCTGCATTGAGCCACAAGAGCATCAGTAAGGTCAGGTACCAGTGTACTGGATGGAGCTCAGTCATTCCAGAACTGTTCCACTGCTCAACAGCCCAATGCTAGGGGGCTTGGTATTTTGCATGGTCACCTTAGGCTCATGTGTGGCAGATCCTCATTCTATTGGCAGTGATTTTCTATGGAGAATATATGAGCTGTATATGCACAATTGAACACCAAGCAATGGGGGCGGTTTAAAGTATGATACTTTTGGAGTGTATATGTGTGCATGTAGACTAATGTTTGTCTGTGTGAGTATATGAGCTACCCATCAGCCCTAACTTGGCTCTTTGTTGGTGGGTGATTGAGGCTGGAGTGTGTTGGGTCGAGTCACAGGCCTGCAGTGTTCTGGCAGTGAGCGAGGTGACGGCAGCACCACAGAGGGCTCGTTGTCTGGCCACTCGGAGCTGTGTGTGGCAGGAGCCTCCGCAGCTGTTTCCAGTTACCCGCCCTGTGGGGGCCCTGATTACATTTCAAAACAAGCAACCTCCTTCCAGTCTCTCGCTCTTTCCATCCCTCTCTGTCTCTCTGTCTCTCTCTCCCCTCCACAGATGAGGCTGTATTCTGAGGGGAACAAGCATGTCAGGTCAGTGAAAGTGACAAAAATGAGACAAAGACTGAGTGTGAGTTTTTTGAAGTGTCTCATTTCAAGTAATGTAACAAGAGTGAGACAGTAGCAACATGAAATTAAACCCTCAATACTTGACCTCTGAGGTTGAGAATCTTTTTATTGTGCTCACAACGGATTTTGGAGCTACGCCATTATTGCTTTGAAAAATATAATGAGGTTTCTGACAAATTGTTCCTATCAAGCCCAGTGCTGAACAAAAATTTAGGGATTTGATTCGATCCCAATAAAAATCAATTTCAGGTGTTTGGGAATCGAGAGCTCTGAGCTGGATTCCACACAGAGACATTCATGTTTTCCTGCACCCACTCTCATGCGGAGTGTGAGGTATTTTGCTGACACGGTCTAGACAGCTCGTCTGAAAAATGCATCCCACAACAAATGCTGTATAACAAAAATGTGGTTTACGATCAAATATCATCGCCAGTGCTGAAACATCTTCCCACACGAAGGAGTTGACAGAGAAGAATAAGGTACAGTGTGGCCCCTGTTAGTTAGTAAGTTCATTTAGCCAGTGTCAGCTATTCCAATTGCCTCGCTAAGGCATCAAATAGGTCATATAAATAAACTACTGAGTTTGTGTCCCTGAAGATCAACTGAGCTGAGTCAAGATGCCAAGATCCCTCTTCACAGCATCATTCATAATATCACATTATGGACTCTTCTCCTTTCCTATGTGTCTTGGTTTTGTAGAATTAAGGAATTGTGTGTTCTACAGACACTTGGACAAACTGACTTTATTATCTAGATGTTTAAAACTTGGCCTTACTAAAACTGATACATGTAGATATCTTAATGTCCTCATATTTTTCTCATCTTTAGAAATATGAGGACATTAAGAAACCACAATGTGAATGCTGCTACTCACATGCTAGGAGCAAGCTAACACAAGCTAGCACATTTGACATCCACAGAGGTTAAGATCGTATGATTAAACAATGTGGTCAATCCAGCAGATCTCAATACATCACAGGAAGTGTAGCGAATGGTGTGGTTTCTCGTTTTTCCTTGCACCATGAACTAAAAGGAATAAACATAATTGTATAGGTGGAACCAGAGATTTTTTTGTGAGGAGAATTGCCCCTCAGTAATTTGAGTTGTGCAAAGGGCGCTCCTAAGAGAGTTCAAAATGAATGGGTGCACATGGAGCTTCTGAGCCAAATTGTTATTGGTTGATTCTTTTCATACAGACAAATACTCTCATTTTCTCATGAACTCCTGTTATAGGGCTTTCTATCAGTGCCTTTTGTACATTCATGGAGCCAGTGAGTACAAACCGCTTTACTCATCAAACCAACCAATGAGCTCTCAGTGGACCTGAAGCTAGAGTCCTACCACCTGGTCAGTTTTTCGTGTACTTTTTTAATGTAATACATTTTTGTCCAGTTTTTGGCAGTTTTTTAGCTTTATCCATTAGATGAGGGCTCACTTCTGGAAGCCCACTTGTAGCTTCTGATAAAATAGGGGATTAAGAATGGGCCAGGCTCTTCATAAATTGTCCCTGGTGGAACTTTGACAACAGCGTTGGGAGAAAAAACACAAGTGGATTCACTGAACGGTCCGTAGATGAATAAATTATAATAGTAATTGCCAGTAGCGGCCCTGTTACGAAAGGAAATAAAGTTACTGTGGCTCAGTCGGTTTAGATGGTTATTTGTGACTTGAGTTTGATTCCTTGTGAGGAACTGACATAAATTTGTGCCAGCTTGTTACATAATGGCCATTCTAAGAGCAGCCATCTGGGCCTCAGTATCTTGGCCTGTATTTTCCAGCATGTGTAAATGTGCATGTGCGTAAAGTGTGCATTTGTGTGTGTGTGTGTGTGTGTGTGTGTGTGTGTGTGTGCGCGCGTGTGTGGGCAGCAACAGGAAGACGAGTGGGCAGAGAAGAAGCTGCGCTGTTCCCAGATAACTGTTCTGAGTGGTCCTCAGGCTGTGATCGTACCATGCAGTCGCTCCTGACTCAAGATGCTGCCAAAAATATGAACTGGCAGGAAGCTCACGTTCACTCTTATTAATCTACCATCATTAACAGAGAACTTGCCAAGCGCTCCTGCTATTCCAGAAACTCATTCACAACTTCTGAGAATGTGCTAAGTGGGATAAGGGGATTCACCCCTCACCTGCCTCGCCTTATACACACATACACACTCACAGAGAGGTCAGCCGGGGTTAAGCAGCTAAGCTGAGATGTAGGAGGAGGAGGAGAGAGTGGGGGGAGATATAGAGAGACAAAGGAAGAGAGAGAGAGAAATGGTGAGAAGGCTTTGCTGGAACAATCACACATTCAGGAGGCAAATATGCCTGTTATCCCAACTTTTTCATTTGTGGGTAGTGCCAGTTTAAAAGTACAGGTTCTACCAAAATTCAAATATATTTAATCCCAAAATATTTTAGTTTTGCTTTTGACCTAAGAGGTTAAGCTTGCTGAGCCATGGAGAGCAAATAGCCACCAGTTTGCACTGTGCACTATGCATGGCTAAATCACTTGCTTTAAACCATGTTGAGCTGTTGCGCAATCTTGAATAGACTTGCTTATGGGGTTTCTAATTCTGTATTACACACATAGAAATAGTCATAGGCCTGAACTCTCTCTGCACTTTTTTTATTGCTTTAACACAATACAAGGTTCAGTCACATAAGAAATCCTGTTTCAGGGGCTAATTAGTGAACTAAAGCTTCCATCACTTTTTGCTACATTTACCTTGTAGCTGCAGTGCAACTAGAGATGCAAGCACTGGACACCCAAGATGTCTTTGGTATGAGGGGAAATGGTGTAAATATCACTCCAAAGATGCTCAGATGCTCGTTGAGGGCGAATTTGAATGGCACACATACCAGAAGGAAGTGTAGGCATGTGGAAGGAGGCGGAGAGCAAAGCTGGCCTGGCTCGAATTTGTGGCTTGTTATTTTCCTCTTAAATGAGTCCGTGTACACAGCATGCTTGTCCTGTCACTGCGTGTTCATCGCATTCCTGCACAGATTGCAGCTCTATTTTTCACTGCAGGTGGCTCATCTGCACGCCATGTACCCCGACAGCATACACACGCTCTGCAGAGTGGAGGCCATTGACCTTCAATTGGCACCTAATTTAAGGCAGGAGACACAGGATGGAAACACTGAATAAAATGGGAGGTGAGTGTTCAGTTCAGGTGTCGTGGTCCACAGGTATAAGTCTGTAATCTATATTGCATTCACAGTGTATTATATAATTATGGCATTGCCATCATACTTTATCACAAATAGCATCCACCCTCTTTTGATCAACTGTTCTGAACCCCGTGTTAAAGGTTCCCTGTGCTAAAAAGTTCCTCTTGCTACTCACACAATTGCTTAACACACTCCAGGTAAACCTCAAGCAAGAGGAAAGATATGACCTTTTCACCAACCTAACACATCCCTCTCACTATCCGCACTTTTATTCAGGGATGAAGCGAAAAAGAGGAAATAGAGAGTACAAGAGTGTGTATGTGTGCCCACGCAAGAGAGAGAGCGCATGCAAGTGAGAGTGGGAGAGACAGACTGAGAGAATGGAGCGAAAACGTGTGAGAGCATTGAAAATGTGGAACTTGTAAAATGTGTAGAAAAGAAAGCACAAATCAACCTGAATCTGATGATACACTTGAAATATCCCACCTAGTCATAAGCAACGCTTTTGGTAATAAAACCAAGCAAAAATAGCTTTCAATATTTAAAATATAATATTTTCAAATGTTCACCTCTTGAGCTTAATTCCTTGTCATTGCTGCTGTTTAGGTAAGCAAAACTCCACTCAGACTCCTCTATCTCCATATCTGAAAAACTGTATATTAAAACACCCTATTGAATGGTACACGTCCCCATACTGTTCTGGGACAGTCATCCTCAGAAAGGACAGCATATGTATGAGAAATGTTCTGTTATGAATTGAAAACAAGAATATTTGAATATTTTTTTTATTTATATAGTTTACGTTTACGGCATTTAGCAGGCAATCTTATCCAAAGCGACGTTCATCAGTGCTTTAAGTAGTTCACAACTGTTCTGTGCTTTTATAGTACTTTTTACAACCAAGTTGTCACAAAACAGCTTTACAGAGTTCAGGCCTGAAACCCTAATGAGTGAACCAAAGGCAACAGAGGCGAGGAAAAACTCCCAAGACTCAAAAGGTGAATCCATCCTCCTCAGGTCGACCGGGAGAGATATGAATGTGAAAGACTGCTGCAATTATTGTGTTTTCTTTCAGAAATCAATAAATGACAGGGAGCCGCAGGGTAGTCAGGTCAGTGTGGGGTCTGGTGGGCTAAAAATGTAATATTTTTTTATAACCTCAATGTTTCAAAATGCACTATTTTCTCTCTATTACCCCATAAATGGAAACTAAGCTGCAAATACAGTCAGCTTTTAATCCTACGTCTTTGTGACGTCACAAGAATCAACACATTTACATGTCCATCAATTTAGCCTACAGCAGGTTTGCCGGCCCTTGGACCTTCAAGGAGAAAATTAGACTCAATAAAAAGCAGCCAATCATAACATGGTAATTTACATATGTCAGTCTTAAAGGCAGTAAAGGAAGTCTATTAAATCCTACATAATAAATACAGGCCAGAATGATACCTGTTTGAGTGCACAAATGTCATTTAAACAGGCCTTTAGTTTGAGCCCTTTAAATGAACGCTGATAAACATATCAGTGTACTGGAACAGTGACTCCCATTTTTATAGCGTCTTAACTCTGGTGGTGTAAGTCACTCTGCATATTAGCATCTGCTAAATTCCATAAATGTAAATGTTTTCTTTTGGGCTTCAGGCCTTTCTTTCTCATTTTATTGGCAATGCTGCAGCTTCTCAGATCAATGAAGCTGCTACTTATAAACAGAACTTCTAACTGCAGCCCCACCCCCAAACCCACAGGGCAGAGAAAGACCAGCAGTGGCCTTCTTTGAAGAGGACGGTTGAGGAAGCGGCCCACTAGAGAACTTAGCTTCCAGGCATGGCTTTACATGGTAATTAGGATGATTCCAGGTGTTCCTCTGCTATTAGCTGCTTTAGAAACCACACCCTGGAACTTGGTTAGACTGCCATCTTGTGGATGACAGCAGCAATTTTATTCAGTCATTTACAATCAGGACAGATAAGAATAATAGAAACATAGTATTCTATATAAGCAAGTCCATAGATGAATTCCTGTTACCTGTTCACATCCATAAAATATCTTTTTAAAATATCTTAAGCATGTCTGTGTCATGCCTATATTCATTCTTTACATTGATATTGATACTCTCCAATTGCACATAGCACTTGGTTTGAATGCGATTTATTGATACAATTTATTAATAAGTACATTGACGTACTCATTTATTTACATACTTTCAAGGGTAAAAAAGGCAAATCCATAACAATGAAATCCTCAAGCATTATGATAAAAGAGCTGGGAATGCCAAACATGCTCCCACTGCACACCATTTCTCAGTGTCAGAGTGGAACCGTGTATGAAATCTTTTCAGATTTATCATAAGCCCTGCTCAGGCTGACAGCGGACACACTGTACATAAATTATTACATGAGTGTAATTTTCCTGTGTTTCTGTTTCAAATCACAGAAGCATCCTTGTCAGTATCCGAGAGGGAATGATCCCGCTCTGTTTGTGACAGCCCAAAACCCCAGAGGAATATGTTTCTGTGTGTGTGTGTGTGTGTGTGTGTGTGTGTGTGTGTGTGCGTGTAGCTGATATACGTCCTAAACTGCTGACCTGTCAGAACCCACTAGGGAGCCTTGCTGACCCAGCATAGCTCCACCCAGCAGGACTGCAGAATCATCGCTATCTCTCTCTTTTTCTCTTCTCTTTTCTCTCGCTCTCTTCTTCTCTCACACTCTCTCTTCTTCTTCCATCTCTCTTTTCTTTCTTCCTCTCCTTCTCTTTCACCCTCTCTCTTTATATTTTCTACTCTGGCATTCTCTCCCTTCTTCTCTTTCTCTTTTTACTCTTTCTCTCTTTCTCTCTCTCTCATACACATGCTCATAGTACTGCTTGTCAGTAACTATTACACATCATTGCATAAAACCAACAGTGCGTTATCCTCTGAAGCTAATTCTTACATTAATTTAAAACTAAATGGTTCTTGACTGTGACATGAAAATTCCAAAAGCCTTTTCACACTATCTTATAAAAAGGTACAGTAAAGGTACTTTAGAGAACTAAAAGTAGTTCTTGTAGGTCACTGCTATAAGAAATCTGTTATTATCCATTCGATTATTTTTATTTTAAGCATATATGGTAATATATGGTATATGGATAGAATTTTTTGTACATTGATCCAAGAAAAAATGCTTATATAGTATAAATATTTATATGGTCCAGTAGAAATTGAGCAAATAATTTTACATTAATATTTTTACATTTTTTGTCCTCTTACAGTTACCGCTGTAGTGATCCAGTGATTTGTTTTGATATATGTGTGTGCAGTTGTATATGAAAGTCTGGGCGCTGCTGGTAAAATAACACATTTTGTTGATTTTTAACAAGTTAACACCTCCTCTGCATAATTAAAACATGATTTATTTCTGCAAAGTACAATTTAAATGTATTATTCTCTGCTGAACTTAACATATTGGGAGCCAAAAGAAACATCCAATGTGGCATGTGCATACGTTTGGCAAACTTTCAGTCAGTTTCTTCCCTGACTGTCAAACACTGGCTTCCAGGATTTGCTGATATTGAGTAGAATTCTTTCTACCATCTATCAAAAGCTTCTGGCTGCTGCCCAACCCCAAAGCATGATAGATCCACCTCCATACCTAACGGTTAGACAGGTGTTCCTTTCTTAAAAAATGCTTCTCCTTTTGCTGCTTTACTTTCTCTAAACACCTTTTATTTCTCCAAACATTTCTGATCGTGGCCAACGGATTACATTTGGCATAATCTGGGACTTCCATGGCCTTTCCAAAAAGCCTTCTTTTCCATTTCTGTTGTTGACATTTATAGTGAGATCACAGTTAATGTTACCTTCTGATGGTGGTTACCTCCATGTGGTATAGAGGGCCAGTGCATCACTATTCCCTGGGAGCCAGATCTTCCTGCAGGCCCTTGGCAGAGATGTGGGGGGTTTGCATTGCATACCTGATGAGTCTACAAGCCATTTTTGTCATCTTGACTTCTCTTTAACATCCAGATCACAGTACAAGTTACGAGCAGGAAATGTTTTGAAATGTTATAGTGTTCTATTCAGTTTCAGTTACACAGTCTGCTGCTTAGATGAGCTCATTGCTGTCTCTGAGAAGAAAAAAAAACCTTAGCAGACTGACTAATAGGGTACCAAAACTTTTTCAAGTGCCACCTTTTATTATATCAATTTGATGCAGTCAAATTTTAGTTTGCTCCATGTACTTCTCAACTCTTAGAAAACCAGAGGGACCTGTACATGAACAAGGAGAGCAAAAGCATTCTAGTACTTTTAAATGTTACCTACAGTTACAGGCTGTGGATGAGTAAGCTATGCTGTGTAGCAGGTTGCACGTGAGTGACCAGCAGATGTCCACAAAGAAATCACAGCTGGTCTCATTATATCACCCACATCTGTGAGAAGATCACCAAGACCCCAAGCCTGCCTTGACCTTGAGCGGGACCTTTCCTCAGGAAGCTATGAAGAATAACAACAGCTTTAAAAAGATCTCCCTTTGCCGCCTGAGATCTCATAGCGCTAAACTGTAAATACACCGAAAAACAAGCGTGCTTTGCGGTTACACAATAGGCACCGGCTGGTGGGAGTCATGAGGACGGTGTGTGAATTCCATCACTGAGCCCAGCTGAGTGCACAGACAGAAAAGATCTCGCTGCCCATCTTCTTCTGAGGTCAGCCCCGAGATAAAACAGAACCATATGAATTAATATTGCTCAGGAAATGAAAGTGCCTCGATAGCACAAAAGAAGAGAAGTCTGCGCCGCATTAGGTTCTGTTTAATAAGCGAAAATAAGAGCCTCGCAGTTTCACGACCGTGGCTGCCACATCCTTTCATGTGGCCGTGGCTCATGGTAAACAGACTTTGTAAAAAGGCAAAGACTAATTTCCCCACTTATCCTCCTCCAGAGGGCTGAGAGCCCAGACAAGGGCGAGATCCAGCTGCTGATTTGGAGAATATCAAACACTAGGCTGGCAAATCAGCTGTTCATGTTCATTTTAATGTCTGACACTTCAAATATACACTCACTGGCCATCAACACGTCCTCTAGCATCGTCCTCTAGCTTCATCACTGAACAGTTTCTGACCACAGATCACTTTTTGGCTGGACATTTTGGGGTGGTGGACCACTCCCAACTCAGAAGTGATCCAGACGAGTGGAAAAACACCAGCAAAGTCTCTTAACATTGCCATGATAGAAGGGTGAGTACATGGGACTGGGGTGCCATTTGTGTCCCGCTAATATTACAGTTTGAAACAACTCATCGAAATACTGTGATAATCCAAAAATGTGACAAGATGCCTCATAGAGAATAAGATTCTAGTTATGGTATTTGACCTATCTGCCTTGTTTATAGTGTTAAATCAGTGTAAGCAACCCAGTCCAACACATTCATGTCAGAAATTACCCCCCTGCATTTCAGCTTTAGTTACATTTTGCAAGAACTGAACACACTTATCCTCTTTCATCATTTTACAGTTATCATTCAAATTGCATTCAAAATATTGTGAGAATATTTTGATATAATGTATCAATGTATCATGAACTGTATGTCAAACAGAATCATATACACATATCTGTACTTTGCCTTGAAATGCTATCGTTTTCATGCTTTATTTAAATTAATATTGACTTATGAGCTCAGATACTGGGGCACAATTTGACATAGTAAAGATAAATATCTGTCCACTGTTTTTCTGTTTTGATCCCTGTTCTGTTTATTTCTGTCCTGTGCTTTCTGTTAGGGCTTTTATTTTGATATG
>JBBPDB010000128.1:24063727-24080185 GCA_037974465.1 Brachypetersius altus
GCTGGAGGTAGGATTCGAACCTGTGACCTCTTGGTCCGGAGGCAAGTATCCTACCCACTGAGCTACCGCCACCCCAGAAAAAAGTAAACCTATTTTTACTATTACTAACATTTCGATGTAAAATCGCAGCAGACACGTGTAGGTTCTCTGGTTGTTTTGGGTTGTAAAGTACATGGCTATGTCTGCTACATTTTTTGAATTGAAAACGATTAAATGTAGAAATGATGTATTTATTGAAAGTCTTTGTGTGAATATTGACTGAACTAAGGAAGAGAAACTTGAATACCAGGCTGAGCGACGTTTGAAGAAATGTAATATTTCACTGAACAGTTTTTTTTTTCTTTCAGGCCTCACTGTTGGTGTTGACTCTGTGTTCTGGAATAAGCTGCTCTGGCCTGAAGGTCAGGTGCTCTGGTACAACACCATTTTGAACAAAAGCTCCAACTGGGGAATATCCTTTTACCTGTAATAAAGGATTGTTATGGCTGTAGCTAGTACCTAGTGGTCACTGATTCACATGGAAAATAGACAGCTAAGAGTGTTTATTAGTATTTTGAAGGTCCTACTCTAGCCTTGATTAGCCACAACAAACTGCATTGCCTTTTTATGTTTTAAATGACCTAAAGCAAGGGCTCTCAAACCCAGTACTAGTGACTCCACACTATGCACATTTTAGTGCTTTGTCTCATTAACGAATGTCCTCCTGTTGGTCTGGATCAGGTGTGTAGGGTAGGGAAACCATAGAATTTGCCAAGCATGGGACATCACTGTGTTGGGAATTGAGAACCTCTGATTTAAAGAACGTGCGTAACTGATGTCTGTAGACCAGTGGTGACATCAGCAACCTGCTTAACTGCTGTCTGGTTGGATATTTCCCAACATAATCCCATAGTTGTCAGTGGGATTTCAGTTTGGCAATTGTTTTGGACCTTCATTGAATTTTAAAAATCTAAATTTCTTCCTTCTCAAATTTTTTGGGGAGATCAGAAGGTTCAAATCCCTGGACCGCTAGTGACACTGCTGAGGTACCCTTGAGCAAGGTACTGTCCCCACACTCTGCTCCCCAGCTGCCCCTCATTGCTGGCATGCCCACTGCTTCATTTGGTGAAAGGGTTAAGTTCAGAGAAAGAATTGCAGATTGTTCACACTGTGTGCTGTCGTGTGTTTGTGTGTGACCATAAATGGCTTCTTTAATTCTGTTCCCTTACTGGATAACCGGTATTGTAATCTATGTGTAGTGACTGGGAGGAGTAGAACCCTTCAAACTATTCAGAAACAGTCCCTTAACATCATTGCATTACATGCATCTGGACAATTCCTAATCATTTCCAGTGAATTAATCAACATTTGTACAGTTATACAGTCAAACAGTTAATTATACAACTCTGAGTCCGTTGTTGTTATTTAGTTTGATCTTTCCTTGACTTCTTCCCCTCAGTAAACCTCCCCCTTTCTCTGGTACTTCTATTCAGCTGTACCTCGTGCCCTTGGCGCTTCTGTTTTCTTTGTGCCGTTTGGCCTTTTGGACAGGCGAATGCGAACACTGCTGCTGCCCGCAATGGGATTCATCCTGTTATACTCCCTCCTACCACACAAGGAGCTCCGTTTCATTATCTACACATTTCCTGTCTTCAATATAGTAGCAGCTCGAGGTTGCTCCTTCATGTATGTTTAAGTAATAGTTTAATATTGTAAGACTTGACATGTAGTTGCTTAACTGTGTATGGGAGTAAACGGGTGTAAATCAATAGGAAATCGCATTTCCTAACTGTTTACATGAATTAGTTTGGTATGAATTATAAATACACTGTTTGAACTATTAACACTCTTTTTCCATATGAACATTTATGAAAATGTCATGAGCTCGTTAAATAGCTGTCCAGTATAGCCAGGTATTTCAGAGCAGCACTAAACATGTTGGTACTTGAGAACATGGACTTAGAAACACTGTGTAAATGGTATTTTATCTGGAAAACTCATCTGTATTTTTCTCTTTCTGTTTCAGTTTAAACAACTACCATAAGTCATGGATATATAAAATTGGATCTCTTGTTGTAATGGGACATTTGGTGGTAAATGGCATGTACTCCAGTGTTTCATTATATATTTCACATCACAACTACCCAGGAGGCAAAGCCATGCAGGAGCTGCATGCATTAGTGCCAGCCACTTCAGGTACATTCATTTCAGGAGCAACTGATGGGGCTAAGAAATACACTGTCAAATAAGAATAGGCCAGTCTAATGGAGTCTGTGTTTGTTGTAGATGTGTCCCTGCACATAGATGTACTTGCTGCACAGACAGGAGTCTCACGCTTTTTGGAACTGAATAGTAAATGGAAGTAAGTTTCAAACACAGTCCATTTATTACTAATTTATTACTTCTGGATTAAACCCTACAGCTGTGTGGTTTGTCAATCCAAATGCCACCATGAATAAATAACTTGTATGTTAAAGCGACAAGAAAATCTATTTACAAATAATATATTCAGAAATGTTATATGAAAAGTACTTGTCCTATAACAAAAAAATACATTAGATGTTAATTTCTGAAATAATTTATTAAACCCTTCAGCTGTATGGTTTGTCAATCCAAATTATAGCATGAATAAACAACTTGTGTTAAAATGACATGAACATCTTTACTTACAGATCTTTTATTCATATGTATCTATTTTTAATATGAAAAGTACCTGTCCTATAACTAACATTAGATGTTCCAAGTGTAGCTATACAAATATTTCACATCAGATCAAACAGGGTGTGGCTTTTTTCCCCTTTTGGTAAATGTTGGATATGAATGGGTTAACAGGACATAAGCCTTTTCCTGATTTTCTAGATATGAGAAAAGAGAAGATTTGAAACCTGGACATCCATTCATGAAGACGTACTCTCATATACTGATGGAGGCAAACGCAACTCTCATATCACTTCTTCGGGATTCTCACC
Source organism: Brachypetersius altus (assembly GCA_037974465.1). NCBI lineage: Eukaryota > Metazoa > Chordata > Actinopteri > Characiformes > Alestidae > Brachypetersius > Brachypetersius altus. Next base: position 24,066,676 of record JBBPDB010000128.1, read on the forward strand.
AACCCCTCATCTTCGTACAGGCGTACGAACGCATGGTAGTCAAAGTATTCCAAGTTCCACCATTCAGCATTAAACTAAACAATAAGCTGGTGATCTTGGAGAGATGGCCACAATCTCCACCCGGTTCATGAACTAGTAGTTTCAGTAAATACTGTTTTTACTAAGTGGACCGAATACATATGGACAGTATGGACCAATACATTTTTTTATTTTTATGATAAACAGGTCATCCTTGTCAATTAAACAACAAAGGGTTCTCACTTTGTTAGTGGTGGTGTGTCTCTGTAAGGTAAATGTGACACGAATGCAGTTACACCAACGCGGTGATTATCTAGAGCCTGTGGTGCCACGCTGCACATATTCTTGACTCTCAAGAAAAACTGGTTTGTGGCCCACATCTGCCTGCCTTCCAAGAGGCACCTGGGGTTGTGTAAGGGCTTGGTCATCTGCTCACCACTTCCTTTTACAAAAGAGTTAAAAAAAAAAAAAAGTGCTGTTACTGTAGCATGTGATGCCTCCTGTGAAAGAATGCAACAGCTTTACATTTCATATCCTGTAAAATATCTAATATTACATTACAAACATAAGTCCTCATATTAGGAATAAGACAATACTGAGATCAGACAAGTAGATGCACTGTACAGATCCAGCACTGTGAAGATATTTAAATTTAAAAGCAGGACAAATATTTGAAAGAGTAAACCTTTTATTAACAAAAGACCACGGAAATTTCATGGTTCCAGTCTGAATGCTTACTCTTTAGCAAATTTGTTGTTTTTTTTTGAAATCTTTATTTATAAAAATGTACACTGACTTGACTAACCCATAATTTAATACCCCAGGAAAAAAAAAAAGACATTTGTGCTTGCAAAATTCAAACAGATTGCTCACCCTGAAATTACAGCATTATATTACATTTTAAGAAATTTTAACAAGTTTAAAAGAAACTAATTCTAATGACAGTACCATAAACCACAATATCACAATGAAAAGATTAAATTACAAACATTTAAACATCTTTCAGTCACAGCATTTTCTTTTGGGCCATGAGTTCATATTTAATAATAAAAAAACGTATTCAGCATCCCATTCTATTTTACATCATCATTGAGTCAAAGGATATGACGTGGTTTGCACGTCAAGATATTTACAGCATTTTGACCTGAAGTAGTTCAATTAAGGCACAAGGAGAGAGAAGACAAAAAAATCTGGCCGCTAAAAAAAAAAAAAAAAAAAAGTGAACAGCAACACACTGCTACCCCTATAGTTCTATAGCATTCATCTCTCCCTCCCTCCCTGAAAACACTTTTCACCAGGTGTAAGACCAACTCCAGTTATCAAGTGTTGAGCAGTAGTACACATACAAAGCATTTATTTAAATTAACATGATCTATAAGCTCTGTATACCAAATCTAAACCTCAGTGTAAAATTTTTAAAGGGCCACCATCGGAGATGATTTGGTCCTTGGTTTAAACAGGGTCTAAGAATAAGCCTGCACACATTAAAAAACGTTCTCAGTACTGAAAATATATCAAAGGAAGGTTGACCTTTAAAAATAAGAGTCCTTCAAGATTTTCTAGCAATGGTCGGGATTGATTTAGGGCACAGTTCACACTTGATGTGCTGAACAGAGTCTCTGCTGGTACAATGCTGGGTGGACAGCCGACATAACGTATAGCTACTTTGGCAAGTTCAGGCCACAAGAACTTCTTGAGATTCCAATAATCCAGAGGGTCGCAGCTCTGGTCAAGGATGTCTTCTTCCAAATACTCCAAAACAGCAAGCTCTGATGATTTGGGTTTCTCCTCCTGCTTAATCTTTTGCCTTATGTCATCCATCAGGGCCCACAGGTTGTCCTTTTTGGTGGCTGGGCTGTTAGATGAAGTCGGGACCTCGCTGCATCCATTGGATAATGGAGGTTTAGTCTCTGTGGAGGTAGCTATAGATACCTTATCAAGTTCTCGTATGAGGTCTTGTTTGCACTGCTCTGCTTCCTCCTCGGTGAACAGGGAGGTCTTGTACCGAGGGTCTAGCATGGTTGCCCATGTATAACGAGGGTCATGAAGTGTGGGAGACATTCTGGTCACCATGGCGTCTTTCAGAGACTTAAGCATGTTGTCAATGCCCATGGTCTCATCGAAAAGCATGTCTATCTTGCGGTTGAGAATATGAATGAGTGGTATGACTTGGCCCAGTGTGGCAGTGCGGTTACTCATCTCCCTGCAGGCCACCTCGAAGGGCTTCAGAGCATTGCAAACTGACTGCATCACCTCCCACTGGTCACAGCTTATAAGTTCCCTGAAATTGCACTCTAAAGACATTTCGTCAATGGCTTTCTGTTGCTCGACTAATCTTTCAAGCATGAAATATGAGGTCTTCCACTTAGAGGGAACATCCTGGACCAGTTGATTTTCAGGTAAGTTATAGGTTTTTTGCAGTTCTGCCAGCTTCTCCTTTGCCTGTGGTGAACGATGTACTCGCTCACAGATCTTTCGAGCAATGCTCAACAAGTTCTGAACCATCCTCTGACTTTTTATGGCTTCATTGACGATGAGGTCTATGTTGTGACCAAAACAATGCATGATGTTGTGAGCACTGTCCTCCAGCACATTTCCTATGGCTTGATTATCAGTTACAGTGAATCCAATCTGCAGTCCTGAGGAAGCAATCCAGGTTTCCCAAAGATACTCAAGCTGCTTCTGTATGCTTAGCATGTTGTAATCACAGTCTATCGGGGAGACACCAAGCAGAGCTGAGCAGTGGAAATCTTGGCCCTGAGGTCGGACGTGTGACTCGAACGTCACCCAATGGGCCGTAAGTGTCAGGTATTCCCGAGTTTGACTGCTCACCCATACGCTTGTCGTGAAATGGATAATTCCACTCTCTGCTTCCTTGAGGTGCGCCAGAACAACCTCTTTTACACTTTCGTACATTTCTGGAATAGCAGTGCTGGTGAAGTAAGATGAAGTGGGCACAGAATACTGTGGTTGGAGATATTCCAGTAATCGGTTCAAGCCAACGTTCTCCACCACAGCCGAAGGCTGAAGATCCAGTGCAAGCATTTCTGCAATGAGTCTGGTGATTTTTTTGGCAACTGGGTGGCAATCATCAAATTTCTCATTATTCTCCTCATATGTAGAAGTGTCCATGAGCTCCTGCTTTACTGCAATTTCAGCAGATGACACATCACCTGAGATACTACCATTATTTTCAAGCACATGTCCATGAAACCTCTGCATGTGCCTAAACAAGCAACTGGTGCCTAGATTGGTTGTTTTTTTCCCCCTGCTAATTGTGCGGTTACAGTGCAAACAGACCACCTTTGTTGGATCTCCAGAAGAAATTGAAAAGTGATTCCACAGTTTTGACGTCTTCTTACTAAAACCAGGCAGTGTGTGTGATTTCTTTTCACTAGCAGAGCTGTCGGTTGTACTTGCTGACATTTCCTCCTCTGCAGCGAAAGTGGTATGGAGTGACTGAGGTGAAGAAGCTTTGACACTTGTGCTTTTTTGGTTCTTGAGGACATCAGGATGTCGCCTCACCAGATGCCGCATCAAACAGCTTGTGCCAAAGTCGCCACGTTTGCCCCGGCTAATGACACAAGGACAGTATCGGCACAGAGCCTTGAGCTGGTCAACTGGGGAGACCATGAAATGGTGCCACACTTCCGATTTCACCCTTTTCATTATTTTTTTGTTCTGCTGAAAAACTGAACTTGGGTCTTGGCTCAGGCTTGGGCCTTCAGTAGAGTCATCTGGGGATGACGATGGAGGTACACATTCACCTTTCAAATCAAAAGATATATTGAGTGAAGGGTCTTGTCCAGAGTGATATATGTCCTCACTGACATCCATATTTAAAAGAAGGTTCTCGCTGTCGTCATTGGGCACATCATTTGATATGTTTTCCGGTGAAGTACAAGGCTCTTTTTTGATCTCCACAGGGTCCTGCATCTGCTGTGGGTGTGACAGTAGTGTTGGTGGTGTGGTATAAGGTGGTGGAATGGTGGAACCCTGTCCATTCTCTTCAATGACGATGTCTCTGTGGGCCCGCCACATGTGGCGAATCAGGCAGCTTGTTCCCAAGTCCTTCCCATTTTTACCACGGCTGAACTCGTTCATGCAGTGGATACACACTGCTTTTGAGCTATCTGCAGGAGACAGATAAAAGTGTTTCCAAACAGCTGATCGCCTTCGGGAACTTGAGTTTTTATGAGTTGAGCCTGGGCAGTCAGACACGATGTCCATGGCATCATCGTGGATGCTGATGGAATGTGGGGAAGGGACTGTGCCAGAATCTGCCTTGGCATTTGTTTCCACGATTGGCTTGACCGTTTGCAATGCCTCTTTGGATGCTACATCTGTGGTCTCTGCTAAAGAGGTGGACGGTGAGGTGTGATTGTTTAAGTGGGGTGTAATGCTAGCTGCCAGGTCTTCGTTATTTGGTGATATAATGGGAGGTATTAAAGATGAGGCAGAATTGAACAAAATATTTGAAGAGTCACTGTCTTGTAAAAGTACAGTGGGGTGAGCCCTTCGCACATGCCTCATTAAACAACTAGTGCTGAGGTCTTTCTCATTTTTACCTCGACTGAACTCTTTCATACAGTACATACAGATTGCTTTGGTACTATCACGAGGCGATATGAAAAAATGGTTCCAGGCGGGAGACTTCTTTCTAGGATTGAGGGGATTTCTAATAGATGATAGAAGGCTTTGTGTGACAGCGTCCATAGCGAAGTCATAAAAAGTACTTGAGTAGCCACTGAGAAAGTTACCATAGTCATCATCATTACTTCTAGTGACAAAGGGACCTACAGCACCATCAAAGTAAAACTTTTCGTCTTCCTGGGCACTTTCACCTGTTTCATTTGGTTCCTCTTTGATATGTACACTTGTTTCGTTTGCAGAATTGTCCTCAACTACTTCAGTGCTCGGGCTTTGATTTGAAATGGTAGGAGAAGTTGGAGAGTCCTGCTTATTGCAGCTCTCTGCTTCTGGACTATCTCCTGAATGTCCGTCAACCTGAGAAGATGCATTAAACAATGTTGCCTCGGGGGATGAGGGCACAGAAGAAAAGTCTTTAGCCGTTGTGTCGGTAGGAGAATTTGAGGATTTTGCATCAGCAATCTCAAGTGGAGTAAAGCGGTATGTTTTAAATACATAACCATCTTGCCCCTCAATTTTCAAACATGTTTCTTTGGCTTCTTGTCTCTTGTCATTCTCTAAGGAGCCATTATGTTCCAGATGCACATCATCAGTCTTTTGAGAGACACCTTCCTCTCCGTCCATTTTAGCAGACTTTCTGCTAGGACAAGATCTCTTTAATGAAAGCAGCTTGAGAAATGTTCAAGTGTCATCAGTGTGGCCGTCACTTCTATCATCCGTCCAAATATTTACAGCAGTGCGTTATTTTCAAATCCAGATGAGGAAGACACATCAGACTTGTTCTGGTAGAAAAGTATAAGAATGCTTTGTGGAATCTGTAAATAAAAAAAAAAGAAAGCGAATAAAAAAAGAGTGCTTTTCACTATACAGCCAGTTATTCCATCTTAAATTCAAATTAAAATCAATTTCTGCATAATAATCAGTAGGAGATTGTTTGAAGTGAAACAGTGCACTGTAGAGAAATTTACCTACAACTATTTATTTACAGACAATAGAAACAAGAAATATACAGTGCCAGTGAATCTAATGAATTTGTTGTAACTATATAGGTAAAATAGTGGCAAATATGGGGTGGTTTCCTTTGGGGGTTGATTTGCCTTTAAGCACCTTGCATCTCTGACAAAAATTGATAAAATAAATAACTAAGACCTTCACTCAAAGTAGCAACCAGACACATTTGTAACAATCCCATAATTTTCCCAATATCATAATTCTATACACTATTCTATAAAGGAAGCTTTTAAAACCAAGTTCTGAACAAGTTTCAATAGAAATGAGCATCATAAACCGTTGTTTACATCTTAACTGCATATACCTTTTTTTCTTTTTCTCTTAATACACACACACCCACACACTTTAAAATATAAATTACTAGAGGCCTGATAAATCAACAAAAGCCTGGTGTTTGTTTCGGAGTGCGTTCTACTGGGCTGTGTCTGCCAGAACAGTTCGGTGGTTCCACAGAACCCGGAACAGCGGCCCTAGACCTTCATTAGAGTCGTGTTGTTTCTGTTTATCGTTCGTCCCCGAAGCTGGCTTTATCTCGTAAACAAAAACAACAACCCAGCCTGCTCTGTAAACTGCACGTGGAATGCACAATTTACCTCAATTATATCCATATTAAAGAATGAAATAAACCTGACTGGCCTGTGCTGAGGTGATCTGCTCTCTGGGCCCTTCCTCCATCACTTCTTCTTAAATATTTATTTACAAGACTACCCTCCGTCCACCTAGCTGGGGTAGCTAACTTTTCCGGAATCGCCAGTACACCCTGTTCACAACTCGCCTAAAAAAAAAAAAAGCTGTTTTTCAGCTAAAAACACAAAAGCGTCGATGTTTTTATCATAAATTTTACTAGTAGTAGCAATACGAGCAACCCAGCGATTCAAATGGGGGTTAAGTTACTTCCCCAAAGCTGATCTCGTTTAAATTAACCTTCAATAACACCGCGGTGCGAGGAGCTGCCTCATTTTTTATTAATAGTCTAGTAAACAATTTCCTGAACATATCACTTCCTGAAGCGAGTTCTTGATTACAAAACAACGACACGATGACCATTAAATAGATCCGAAGGGTTAATGAGTTTTTTTCTAGTTTCTGGTGAATCTTTTAGCAGCGTTAGCCTGTTAGCTCTCTCCACATCTTAACGTTACCCAGACAAAAACAACAGAGCTCCCGTACTTACTACTGTCACATGGATTTCGGAGCACTGACAGAGACTGCTTAAAGCAAAAGCTCACTTCGTGACATTGTTAAAGTCATCAAATGTATGTCTGTAGCGGTGGGTTTCGTGTAGAAGTATCTTTCCCCCCTCGATTCGATTAGGCCCTGCAGCACCGAGACTCAGACCTGGCGAGAGGCAGAACCAGGGTCCTGGGTGGCCGGAGAGCAGGAGGAGCTGGCTAGAACCAGCAGCGAGGGGAGAACTGGATCTGCCCCCCTCCTCCTTCCTTCTCCTCCTCCTCCTTCTGAACACACACCGCCAACCACACACACCTCTCACTAAAGTAAATGAAAAAATAAAGATCTCCTACCTTCAAGAACGTGCAACTCGGTCTCTTTAGTGTGCAGTTAAAGTTAAATCACCAAGTAGGACTGATCTCAGACCAGGCAAGGAGAGAGAGAAGGGGGGGGGCAATTAATTTGGCTTTGTCCTCAGCACGGTTAAACACGCGCAGCTCCACTCAGCGTCGGACGGAAGGAACACGCTTTTATGACGTCACACATGGGGGGTATTAGGGCAACACCAACATGGCGGGTGAGGGGCAATAAAAATAAAACAGCTCGACGGCCCGGGGGGTTCTGGTGTTGTGGTGGTGGGGGGCAATTTGGACATGTTATTAACCGAGTTGATCAGAAATGTGTACATATAACAATGTCCTGATCATCAGTACTAGCTGTGGAGCTTTTAGTGCTGCTGCAGAAACAAGAGCTCAGTCCTGCAGAACTGCTGTTAAAGCCCGACCGTGTTGGTAAACTAAACATACGGGGTTTCTTGACCTGAGGGTCTCTCTCAGGGGCACCGAGGCGCCATCAGGGGTGGGGCAGTTAGGGGCCTTTACGATTTAACACAGTTTTTTCTTACCCCTGTCTGGAGAACAAAGCTCATTGTAATTACTGCTACTACGCATACTACTACTACTAATATTTTAAGTAGTAGTAGCAAGAGTATTATTATCATTATTATTATTGTTGTTATTTTTATTATTGTTATTAGTAGTAGTAGTCGTATTTCACCACAAAATATCTTTAGCTTGAAATGAAATACACACACACACACACATATATATATATATGTGTGTGTGTGTGTGTGTGTGATATGAGTGCCAGAGAGAACTTACACAAAAATGATTTTTTTTGTGTGTGAATTTGGAGTATCCGTTACTTAAATATTCCGGGTATAAATAACGAGTACAAATTGGGTAATTGGGTATAAATTAGAGGCAAATTGCACCGTGTTTTATTTTTATTGCACCGTGTTTTATATTCTGTGTGTATATGTTCCATAAATATCCTGACTCTGAGTCTCAGTCCCTCTCCGTGTGATCCTCCGCCGCTGGGTCTGAGTGACCGCCCTCTCGTTGTGGTGTGGTGGGGCGGGCGGAGTGTGGAGCTCGGCCGCATTGTTGTTGGGTGTGCGGGGGGGAAGGGGAAGCCTTTACAGCAGCAGCTGCTGCTCATCGTTTACGGGGGCTGAGAAGGACGTTGTTCCTGCGTTTGGATGGCTTTTAGACTCAGTTTCCCCCCGCGGAACTCGCTCTGGGCCCGGTAATCTCGGCCCTGACGGCCTCTCCGCTCTCTCAGCTCTCCAGACTTGGTGGTGCGGGCTGCGGCTACGACCGCGAACGCGGAGGAGAACATTGTGTACGGATTCACAGCCTCCTAGCAGGCCGGATCGCCATTGCTTTCAGGAGCCGCCGCCTCCTCATCCACTCTCTTTTCCGCCGGGGCTCCGAGGTAACTGGGTTTTAAAAACAACCTCTGCAGCTGCAGACACAGGGGGCTTGGTAGAAATCTGGGTGCACACACGTACACACACAGGCAGGGAAGTGCTCGGGAAACAGCATTAAAGCTCTCCATGAAATCTGTGCCTGCGCCTGTGTTTTGCAGGACGCCATTTGCACAATTTGCTGTTATTTTATTATTGCGAGCCTCGCTACCAGCACGGAGGCCCCTCTCTTCCTCTAACGCTGCTCAGACATGATCGATACAAAGGAAACGCAGTGCAGCCCGGCTCACTGAGCTAAACACGGGCTCAGGTTTAGAGCTTCCCCCGTCACCTCCCCCTAACCACAACACCCACTCTGTGGCGATGAAACAAGCGTTAAAAACTGTCACTGGTGCTCATTTTACCTCGTTCCTGCACAAGTTAGTTCCTATTTTAGTGCATGTGTGTAGTCTGTGTTTATGTCAAGTTTACTGCTTCAGGAACTAATAAGGGTGTTCATTCATTTCCATTGACTCTACAGTGTGTGTGTCTGTCGGGGGGGCGGTTAATTTTTAGTCAGCGGCTAAGAGTTTGTAAGCTCTCATACCTGTCACTGGATAGATTCTGGTCTCTTTGGACAGTTATGGCTCTGTCTGTAAGTGGACTTTTAGAGTTAAGACATTTTAATCACTCGTTACCACAACAGCTAAAATGCTGGAAAGCTTGTGTCATGAGAAACCTCATCATGCACCTACAAAACCTCTGCCAGTTCTGACAGCAGGAAGATGTTTGCCTTGTAGGTTTCTTTGGTTACCACAAGAAACATAGGGCGTATAGTTTTGAAAACTGTCTCACGAAGCCTTCAAGAAATGTCATGCTTCCCCTGTAACTAGAAGATGCCTCTTCTGGTATGTTCTGAGAGTACTGATTAGTTATTAATGCGGTCTCAAACGGAACACGGCCATGAAAGCGTTCCCACACACTTCTTCCCGGGTGCTGTGTTCCTGGCTGCCTGTTGCTTCACTTGGTGAATGAGTTAATTGCGGAAAACAATTTTGTGCTGCGCTGTGGTGTGTTCATGTATGATGAATTGACATTGTACACTTACGCTTATGGCTTCTGATTTTCCCTGTTTTCTTCTGCAGCTTTTTAAGGTTCCATGATGAGGAAGAAAATGCGACATAACAGACCCCCCGCACCAGAGAGGTCGCCCTCACCCATAAAACCTTCCCCGAACCGGGAGACCCTCACCTATGCACAGGCACAGCGGATGGTGGAGCTGGAGCTGGATGGGCGAGTGCACCGGATCAGTGTCTTCGACAAACTGGAGGTCATCACAGATGATGACCCCACAGCCCAGGAGATAATGGAGTGCACCAGCAATAAGGAGAACACGGAGAAGCCTCAGCAGGCCCCGTTGCGGTCTGCACGCCTCAAAAGCAGCCAGCAGAGGAAGAACGCCGCTTTGAACGCACAAAAGGCTCAGGCGCCTAACTGCATGCTTCCGGAGCCCAAATACCGCACTGTGGAGTACAATCTCCCGGCTGTGCCTCGGAGACCCTCACAGTACTACAGGTATGAGGAGAAGACATCGGAGGAGCTCAACGAGGAGGTGGAGTATGACATGGACGAGGAGGATTATGCCTGGCTGGACCTGGTCAATGAAAAAAGAAAAAGCGAAGGCTTCAGCCAGGTTTCTCCTAACGTCTTCGAGTTCCTTGTGGACCGCTTTGAGAAGGAGTCGTACTTGCAAACCCAGGGCCAGAAGGACTTGCAGTCGTTGGTGGACGAGGATGCTGTATGCTGCATCTGCATGGATGGAGAGTGCCAGGACAGCAATGCCATTCTTTTCTGTGACATGTGCAATCTGGCTGTGCATCAGGAGTGCTATGGAGTTCCATACATTCCAGAGGGCCAGTGGCTGTGCCGTCATTGCCTCCAGTCTCCCACCCAGCCTGCCCACTGCATCCTCTGCCCCAACAAGGGCGGTGCTGTTAAGAAGACAGAAGATGACCGCTGGGGACATGTGGTATGCGCCTTATGGGTCCCCGAAGTGGGTTTTTCCAACACAGTCTTCATCGAGCCCATTGATGGTGTGGCAAATATCCCCCCTGCCCGCTGGAAGCTCAGCTGCTACCTCTGCAAGGAGAAAGGCGTCGGTGCCTGTATCCAGTGCCACAAAGCCAACTGTTACACCGCCTTCCATGTCAGCTGCGCACAAAAGGCTGGCCTCTTCATGAAAATGGAACCTATCAAAGAAATGACAGAGTCAGGTACCGCCACCCTCTCTGTGAAGAAGACCGCCTACTGTGGGGCTCACACCCCCAACGGCTCCATCAGAAGGCCTCTTACCATTTACGATGACGCCAAAACCAAAAACGGACTCTGTCAGAAGGCGGTCGGTAAAAACGGCCGAACAAGGCTCAAAAGAAAGCTGAAGAAAACAAAGAGCAAGAAGACCACAGAACCTGTGGCAGCAGTGTCCGCAAAGTCTGTGCCTAGTTTTCCACCTCATAGGTAAGCTTTAGAGCGCTGGCTGCATCAGGTGTGTTGGGAGCTAGGAAAACTAAAATGTGCAGACTGTGCAAATCACTGCTTCAGGGGGACTGTGGAGGGAATAGAGGTTCAGAAAACTGATGCCACCGCAGCGATGTGTGGAGCTGCAGCTACTATAGAGGAATATTAATGTTGTATGCAAAGTCTCCTGATGCTAAAGCAGTAGTCTCATGAATAATCAATTTTACCAAGTTGTCCCTTCACCCCAAAATATTGTCACAAAATTCAGACATCTTTGGGGTCTGAATTTTGCTGTTATGCTTGATGCTGGAAAGTTGATGAGTGGCAAGAAGCTTCCATTACTGGTTTCCTACATTAATCTGATGGCTATCTGGGCAAAACATGTCCAGTTCACACCTGGCATTAGAATGTGTCTCTTGTGTCTGGTTGGGATCAGATCTCACTTCCTTGCTCTATACACAAATAAAACATGCTAATTTTTTTACTGGCAGGAGGCAGCAGTGCACTTCCCATGATTATGCTGTAAATTAAAGACAAGAATAAGAATCAAAACAGTGTTGAATAAGACACCAGAATAAATAATGCCAAATAAATACACACTTTCACTTAAGCAGAGTTGTTCAGTTTTTGGCCAAAATACTGGTTTAAAGTGAAAATATTTTTGTTTTCTTATTGAAGAGACAGAAGTGTCAGCACCAAGCCGTTAGCTTCATAATATATATTTTTTGTCCTCCCACAGGTTAAACACCATCCTTAATCAAGTTTCTCTCCAGAGGAAGAAGGTATTCGTCGAGCTGGTCTTGAACTACTGGACCCTGAAGAGACAATCACGTAATGGCCTGCCGCTGATCAGGCGACTCAGTTCTAGCCTACAGGCCCAGAAAACTGCACGGCCTGTAAGTCAGCCATGCATAGTGGAGGGACGTACGTCACATGACTGGAGGTACAGTGGATTGAAATGTTAAGTAATGTAACGTTATGCCGTTGTGGTTCATTTGTCCAGAAGCACAGTGAGGAGGAGAGTCGGGCACTAAAGGAACAGCTGAAGGAGTTTCACCGTTTAAGGCATGACCTTGAGAGGGCCCGGCTGTTGCTGGAACTGATCAGAAAGAGAGAAAAACTCAAAAGAGAAGAGGTAATGAACATGCTCTGCTCTGTAAGTTTGTTTCTCTGTGTATTTTTGCTTGTCCTGCGCAAAATGCACAATTCAAAGCTGACATTCTGCACTTTAAATTCATAGTCACTGTTTAATTTGAAGTAAGTATTGAAGTATAAAACCACAATGATGGCACTGTGAAAACACAGTGTACTATTAAAGCATATCCTGTGCACATCTATGGGTTGAGCATGTGCTGGGTACCGTAGCCGCCTTCCCAGTGAGCTAATAAACCAGACAGCTGTTCATCTGAAGCCCTGTTTAAGTGGCATTATTGCAAACATTAAATTGGTGAATGCCAGATATTTACAGAGGAGTCTAGTTTTATGTTCTGGATTTTCTTATTTTAATTATTATTTACTGGATGTGTTTATAAGTATTAACCTCTTCTCTGCTGTCCATGCAGGTGAAACTACAGCAGTCAATGCTAGAGTTGCAGCTCACCCCTTTTACCATTCTGCTAAGGTCTGTGTTGGACCAGCTACAGGAGAAGGACCAGGCCAAGATCTTTGCTCAGCCTGTTAGCATCCAGGAGGTACGTGTGAAGATCTTGCATGCGGCACTTTCTGGGGAGGTGGGGTCTATATGGCTAACTTGTCTCAATACTTCAAAACATGTTTATAGTACAATAAGTGTATCACAATATAAGACTGGTGTCACATTTGAAAAACAGAGTACAGTTTACATTTATTTATTATTTCATTTTTGCACTTAATCTGTTAATTTCTGACCATATCCATAATATCCTTGGAAAAGCTTAATGCAGTGTTTGTGTTAATGCAAAGGGTTAGTGTGTCTGCAGGTTTTCGTTCCAAGCAAGCAAGAGCCTACCTGTACTCCTGATTTCACTTCGTCTTGTTCTTCAAACAGATAAGAGATCCTCATGCTTGTGTGGAACAAAAACCTGCAGCCACACAGGGCCTGTGTGAATAAGGTTTGACACCTGTGCCTGTGTGACATACAGCTGTGCTCAAAAGTTTACATACCCTGGCAGAATTTGTGATGTTTTGGCCATTTTTCCGAGAATATGAATGATGGCACAAAAGATTTCTTTCACTTGTGGTTAGTGTTTATCGAACAACTGTGTTTGCCTTTTTTTTACATCATAATGACAACAGAAAATACCCAAATGACCCTGATCAAAAGTTTACATACCCTGGAAACTTTGGCATGATAACAGACACAGGTTGACACACACAGGTGTAAATGGCTACTAAAGGTAACCATCCTCACCTGTGATC
>JBBPDB010000128.1:24080285-24093931 GCA_037974465.1 Brachypetersius altus
CACAACCATAAACGTTACATTTGGAGAGGAGTCAACAATGCCCATGATGAAAAGTACACCATCCCTACTGTGAAACATGGAGGTGGATCGCTGATGTTTTGGGGGTGTGTGAGCTACACAGGCGCAGGGAACTTGGCCAGAAGTGATGGCAAGATGAATGCAGCACATTATCAGGAGGAACATTTGCACTCATCAGCTCGGAAGCTGTGCATGGGACGCTCTTGGACATTCCAACATGACAATGATCCAGAACATAAGGCCAAGTCAACTTGTCAGTGGCTACAGCAGAAAAATGTGAAGGTTGTGAAATGACCATCAATATGACCTCTTTGGGGAGATCTCAAATGTGCAGTTCATGCAAAACAGCCCAAGAATGTACAGGAACTGGAGACATTTTGGCAAGAAGAATGGGCAGCTTTACCATCTGAGAAGATAGTGTCTCATCCACAACTATCACAAAAGACTTCAAGCTGTCGTTGATGCTAAAGGAGGCAATACAAGGTATTAAGAACTTTGGATATTTTCTGTTGTTATTATGATGGAAAAAAGGCAAACACAGTTGTTTCATAATAAATGGCTTCACCCAACCGCTAACCACGAGTGAAAGAAAGGTTATTGTGTTCTCATTCATATTCTCTGAAAAATGGCCAAAACCTCACAAATTCTGCCAGGGTATATAAACTTTTGAGCACAACTGTAAATAATCATAATAAATGTCATCAAATTGCCCTCCCCTAGATTTCTGTCCATCAACTTAGAAACTAAGAAAGTGGACAATGTGAAGAAAATATGTACTAGAATCCCAAAACTGGAGTAAGGTTTTATGGACGGATGAGTGTATAATTGGGGACACTTGGATTGTGAGTTATAAAATGCAACTAACTTCTAAAAGTACGCTGTGGTGGTCTTTACACAAGGCATGAAGTGTAGATTGCAGTTGATTGTAATGTTTGGTTGGCTTTTATGTAATTTCCTGTTAAATACTTTCTGTAAACAAGAATAACTTTTAAGAATGAGTTCTAAATGATTAAGTTTGTTTTCTGGCTTTTGCACTGCTTTTTTGTGACTGCACAACCATGTAACTTTACAATGAAACAACCCACACATTTAACCTCAAGTACTGGTTTCATCACTAAAACCAGTTGGGTTTTTAAACTGTTACGAGTTTATGATATTGTACTGTATGGAGAAGAAAACGATCACCATAAATCCATGTCAAGTCATTTCAAAGAAGACACTTCTAATATACATAACACTCATTAAATTATACCCTGTTGTAATTAGTGTAGCAGACCTGATGCTTTTTTATCTCTTTGTTTTTCCCGTCTGAAATGATGAAAAGTAATGTTGTGTCACTTAAAGAGAACTGGAGTGGTAACATTCTGCTCATTTTCTTTAAGGTACCTGATTATCTAGACCACATTAAGCACCCCATGGACTTTTCCACCATGAGGAAACGTATAGACGCACAGGGCTACAAGAACCTTGATGAGTTTGAGGCAGATTTCAACCTCATTGTCTCAAACTGCATGAAGTACAATGCCAAGGATACCTGCTTCTACCGTGCTGCTGTCAGACTGAGAGATCAGGGTGGGGCCTTGCTCAGAAAGACACACCGCCATGTTGAGCATATTGGCTTTGAATCAGACAGCGGCATGCATGCACTAGAACCTCCTAACATTGAGGCAACTGTTCACTTCTCCTGGGAAGAAGGTAAGAAGGTATTATATATTAGTTATCAAACTGAACATGGTAGACTTTTTTATGACCCTTTCATTTGTACCTTCAGTGGACCGGTTGCTGAAACCAGCCAATCGCCTACACATGTCACTTGATGAGCAGCTAAAGGAGCTTCTGGAGAAGCTGGACCTGACCACGGCCATGAAGTCCAGCCCCTCACGCAGCAAACGGCTGAAGCTGCTCAAGAAGACCATCAGTGATATAAGGATGGAGATGAGTCTGAGGAGCAACCAGTCGCTCTCTTCTGAACAGAGAAGGGCAGCAGTGGAGCCAGCAGCAGACCCCAGCTCAGCTGAGGAAGGTATGTTTGAGTCACTCCAGACCTTGAGAGCTGATTTACTGCTAAAGTACTATATAATTTAGAGGTTTGGTCAAATTATTGCTGTAATTGAATCACTTATTAAGTGTTTGAGATCTGCTGCCTTATGAAGAGGTGTCCAAATTGAATGGCAAAGTAATTGTGAGCCAGTGTCTGCCCCATTTCTGCAAAGTGGTGCTTGAACCATGCATTCCAAAGCTTGTTGAAAGTGCTTGATGAAACAAAAGCCTGCCAAACATATGGGCTGATGATGAATGGGAACAACAAACAGGCAAGTGTGTGTTAGAATGTATCCTATTTGGAGCACACAAACCGTTGTGAGTAGTTGGCTGTAATGGTGGTGCTTTACATGGTGTTCTTTTCCTAGAAGACTCAATAGTGAATTATGACTTGCACATGATGGCTTTCCTCTGAAAAGCCAAATAGCACTAATGATTGATTTATAACTTGATACCATATATCACCCTATTACATGTGGTTCCTCAATCCTTTGGCCAACAGTCACATTTGCACAAATGCAGCATTTTTTTGCACTTAATCAGAACTCAGATGTTATTTACAAGGTGGGTATGATGACCTCTTCTTAATCTGATCATGGTGATGAAATAGGCCAGTTTTGTATTCTAGCTACATTTTAACTTGCCTCGAACTTTATATGATTTGAGGTAAGTGTTTAACTTAAGCATAGAATTTGTACAATGCTAACAGTCTCATTGATCAAAGCAAAATGATAGAAACTTCAGTATGCTTTGGCTGATGAACTACATTTGGATTATGGGGAAAAGTTTTTGTTTTTTTTTCTGTTTAGATTTCTGTTTCACACCATTATGAAACCTCCTTTTCCATTGAATATTTGGTCTTTTTGCAGGAGACAAATCAGTTCCTCCAAAGCTGGAGCCCTCAGACTCTCACCCCCCTCTGACGAACACTGACGGCCCATCTGAGCCCCCTACACTGAAGCCCATCGAGCCCAGCTCAGAACAGCACCATCTGGGCAAGCTTGATGGTCACCAGGATGGTTTTCCATCCCACAAGGAGACCCTCAACGGATTCTCGCAAGACCGGCTGCTGCTTGACGATGGCAGTGTCAGCGTGGTCGCCACATCGACCCTGGCCGAGCCCTCTGGTCCGGTAAACAGACGGACGTCAGTGCTTTTCCGTAAGTCTAAAAGCGTGAGCCCTCAGAAGCCTGTGCAGGGCGGGGAAGCCCAGGCAGTGTGTCCTCAGCTGGGCGCCAGGACCTTCCTGTCTGTGGTGATCCCCCGCCTGGAGACCTTGCTCCACCCCAGGAAGAGAACATGCAGTGCCAGCAGGGGCAGTGAGGGGGAAGAGGAGTTACCTGCCAAACACCCCAACACTGGTACTGCCTGCAGGAAAGCAGCAGTCAAAGCAGAATCCTAACCACTAGATATTAATACTGCAGTCAGTAGTAGTAAGAAGAGAGTGGACCTAACTTGAAAATATGAAACAATACAACTTCCAGGTCCCTCCTCTTCCCTCTCTGCTGTGCTCCAGCCCTGGCTCCAAAGCCCCTCCTTGCAGTGGAGGCCACCATGCACATGTATATACAGAATTTAGTATCCTTTTTTTCCATGAACAAAACTACATGGAGCTAGATGCTTAGTGGCAACTTTTCCCTGGCTGTACTAGAAACAGGATCCAGCAGAAATGTGCCTAGCATTGATTGAATCCTTTTAGCTCCCATAGCTCCCCCCTCCTCTGAAAAGCTCATGTGATGTTTAACCACATTTTATCCCAGACTTGGTCTAATTCTTTCTCTTTAGCTTGCTTTTCTTTCTTGGTTTTTCTTCTGTTTACTTGTCTTTGTCGTGTAAGTTATTGCTGGCAAAGGAGGGCCGGGAAGCCGCTCACTGAAGATACGGAGCTTGGCCAAGTGAGAGCATGCGCAGGGGAAGGGGGCTGCCCACACCGTGTGCATGAACAGTGACTGACACTCTGTCAGACCTTCTTCCTGGCTCTGGTTGTTTCAGTTTGGTCATGGTGGATTCTTGCGAATGCATTGGGAACACTAGATGGAGCCAGAAGTACTGCTGACATAGTGACAGTTTTAGCAAATATGGTTTTTATATGGGTTACCTTCTGCAGCTTTAAATGTATACAGTACCCTGCAAATGTCTTGAGCTACCTGAGACAGTTATTTTAAAAGCTATTCATTTAAAAGTACAAACACAAAGTTAGATTGAATTAGGGCCCAGAATTTGTTAGCTAGTATTATTGGCTTATATGAAGAGTATTCAGGATTTGACAAAAATCCCAACAAAACACTTGTCTTGTTTTAAAAATGGCACAAACCCCATTTATGTAAGGGGGAAACTATTCATTGCTAAAGTATTGCTCATACTTGCATGTAAGCCTTTATATTTACTACAAACTCTGGGTGGTGGTGGCCTAGTGGGTAGGATACTTGCCTCTGGACCAAGAGGTCCTGGGTTTGAATCCTACGTTCAGCACCACCACTGGGTTCCTGAGCAAGACCCTTAACCCTAAGTTGCTCCAGGGAGACTGTCGCCTGTAGTTAAGGAATGGAAGTTGTTTTGGATAAAAGCATCTGATAAATGCCGTGAATGTAAATGCTTCCCCCTTGCGATTTCATTATAGCAGTACAGGCTACATGGGTCAGTGCGAACACATAACACCGTTATGGTTAACACATTGCTGTGTGTCCTGACCAATTATTAGTGTGAAAGCACATTCTAATCTGAAGCCCTTCTCTACACTACACAATACAGACTTGCGTTTATTCTGTTTGTGAAGGAATAATGATTGAGAATAAATGATGTAAAGGCAAGAGTAGAGGAACCAAATCTGTGTTCTGACAGTCTCAAAACTTTTGATTATTTTAATATGCACATTATTAAAAAAGCAAGAGAAAAGCAAGTGCAGCATTCAGACTCACTTTAACCTTTGGGCGGTTTGTATACTGCAGCTTGTTTTGCCTCTGGCTTTTTTTTTTTTTAAACTGTGCTCACTGCAGATGTTTTTATGCATTTTGACTCTACCTTTCTCTGCCTTGTTCTCTCTTTTACAGGCTTGTCAAACGGTTTTGTTTTGGAGCAGCAGAAGGAGTTGAGTCCCAGCAGGCAGCAGGAGCCTCGCCGCAGATGTGCTTCTGAATCCAGCATCTCTTCCAGTGGCAGTCTGCTGGGTGCTACTAGGTACACACACACACACACACACACACACACACACACACACACACGCACGCACACATAAATACACAGATATCTAAACACTCCATGCAAAATATGTTCTTGTTTGCTTACAGGTAAAAATACATTTTACAGTTCATTAAATAATTTATTAAATAAATAATAAAGGTACTAAATAAATTAGTAATTATTATTGAGTAAAAGCTCTTATTCACTTACTCCAAGAAAGACCACCCTGTTGTATGTCTCTCTTACTGTCTTAATTGTACAGTTATCAACTACAGATTTAGCAATTCATATGTAATGTAAAATACTGAACAAAAATAGAAACACAGCACTTGTTTTTGCTCCCATTTTTCATGAGCTGAACGCAAAGATCTGAAACATTTTCTACATACACAAAAGTATATAAAACCCGTTACTCTCAAATATCGGTCACAAATCTCTTTAAATCTGTGTTAGTGAGCTCTTCTCCTTTGCTGCAGCCTACCTCACAGGTGTGGCATATCAAGGTGCTGATTAGACAGCATGAATGTTGCACAGGTGTTCCTTAGACTGCCCAAAATAAAAGGCTGCTCTGAAGTGTGCAGTTTGATCCCAAAGCTCAATGACACAAAAGGCGCAACTTTTGAGGGAGCGTGCAATTTCCATGCAGAC
Organism: Brachypetersius altus; assembly: GCA_037974465.1. Taxonomy (NCBI): domain Eukaryota; kingdom Metazoa; phylum Chordata; class Actinopteri; order Characiformes; family Alestidae; genus Brachypetersius; species Brachypetersius altus. The sequence continues at coordinate 24,086,172 of JBBPDB010000128.1, forward strand.
TGCAGGAATGTCTACCAGAACTGTTGCTCATGAAATGAATGTTCATTTCTCTGCCATAAGCCATCTGCAAAGGAGTTTTTGGCAGTACATCCAACCGGCCTCACAACCGCAGACCACGTGCAAACACACCAGCCCAGGACCTCCACATCCAGCATGTTCACCTCCATGATCATCGGAGTCCAGCCACAACAATCGCTTTGCATAACCAAAGAATTTCTGCACAAACTGTCAGAAACCGTCTTAGGGAAGCTCAGCTGCATGCTTGTTGTCCTCATGGGGGTCTGGACCTGACTGCAGGTTGTAGTAACTGACTTGAACGGGCAAATGCTCACATTCTATAGCGCCTGGCAGGTTGGAGAGGTGTTCTGTTCACGGATGAGTCCCGGTTTTCACTGTTCAGGGCAGATGGCAGACTGTGTGTGTGTGTGTGTGTGTGTGTGTGTGTGTTTGTGTGTGTGTGGCAATGTGTGGGTGAGTGGTTTGCTGAAGTCAACGTTGTGGCCCGTGGTGGCGCTGGGGTTATGGTATAGGCAGGTGTATGTTATGGACGACGCACGTAGGTGCATTTTATTATACCGTGATGAGATCCTGAGGCTCATTGTTGTGCCATTCATCCACGACCATCACCTCATGTTGCAGCATGATAATGCACAGCCTCATATTACACGGATCTGTACAAAATTCCTGGAAGCTGAAAACATCCCAGTTCTTGCATGGCCAGCATTCTCACCGGACATGTCACCCACTGACCATGTTTGGGATGCTCTGGATCGGCGTATACGGCAGCGTGTTCCAGTTCTTGCCAATATTCAGCAACTATTGAAGAGGAGTTGACCAACATTCCACAGCCCACAATCAACAACCTGATCAATGGTGGCCACACCATATACTGATCTGGTGTGATATTTTTTTTTGAGATTGCAGAATTTGTGTCTAAAGCAGTAGTGACATTATATGACATTAAATGTCATATACAGTTGTGGTCAAAAGTTTACATACACTTGTAAAGAACATAATATCATGGCTCTCTTGAGTTTCCTGTTATTTCTACAACTCTGATTTTTCTCTGATGGAGTTATTGGAGCAGATCACATATGCTGGGTCAAAAATATACATACAGCAGTGCTAATATTTGGTTACGTGTCCCGTAGCCAATTTCACTTCAATTAGGTGCTTTTGGTAGCCATCCACAAGCTTCTGGTTGAATCTTTGACTGCTCCTCTTGACAGAATTTGTGCAGTTTAGTTAAATGTGATGGCTTTCTGACATGGACTTGTTTCTTCAGTATTGTCCACATGTTCTCAGTGGGGTTTAAGTCCGGGAAAGCCATTCTAAAACCCTAATTCTAGCCTGATTTTGCCATTCCTTTACCACTTTTGATGTGTGTTTGGGGTCATTGTCCTGTTGGAACACCCAACTGTGCCCAAGACCCAACCTTCGGGCTGATGCTTTTAGGTTATGTTTTTTGAAGGTAATCCTCCTTCATAATCCCATTTACTCTCTCTGTAAAGCACCAGTTCAATTTGCAGCAAAACAGCCCCACAGCATAATACTACCACCACCATGCTTGTTGGTAGGCATGGTGTTCTTGGGGTTGAAGGCATCACCTTTTCTCCTCCAAACATATTGCTGGGCATTGTGGCCAAAAAGCTAGATTTTTGTTTCGTCTGACCACAGAACTTTCCTCCAGAAGGTCTTATCTTTGTCCATGTGATCAGCAGCAAACTTCAGTCCAGCCTTAAGGTGCTGCTTTTGGAGCAAGGGCTTCCTTCTTACACAACAGCCTCTCAGTCCATGGAAATGCGAAACATGCTTGACTGTGGACAATTACACCTGTATTCCAGCAGCTTCTAATTCTTGGCAGATATGCTTTTTGGTGGTTCTCGGTTAACTTTTCACCTTCCTGAACAATTTCCTCTCAGCAGCAGGTGATAGCTTGCGTTTTCTTCCTGATTGTGGCAGAGACAAAACAGTGCCATGCACTTCATACTTAAAAACAAATGTTTGCACTGTTGCTCTTGGAACCTGCAGCTGCTTTGAAATGGCTCCAATTGACTTTCCTGACTTGTTCAAATCAATAATTCGCTTTTTCAGATCCATGCTGAGCTCCTTTGACTTTCCCATTGTAGCGTTTGTGGGCGTTTGTATCCAATGAGCCCTGTTGAAGCTGGATTCACTCATAATCACTCACAATAAGCTAAGAGGCCATGCTATGAAGCTCATTTCACTGACACAACTTTCTAAGTCACCAAAATTGCTAATTCATGTTTCTGTATGTATAGTTTTGACCCAGCAGATGTGATCACTTTTTTCTGTTAACCCATTATAAAGTCATAAAAAAACCAAAAATTTCAAGAATATTTTTTGGTGACAAAGAAGTCTCCATTCCAATCACTCTACTCTGATTCAGATTTATCAGAGACAAATCTGAATCAGAGTAGAAATAACAGGAAACTCAAGAGAGCCATGATATTATGTTCTTTACAAGTGTATGTATTTTTACCACAACTGTATGTACTTTAATAAACCATCATAAACACTTTCATCCCCTGTTACTAAAAGGTGTTTAAGATCTTTAGGACCTCATTCATAAGTGGTTCCTGATAAGGTAATGCCAGTTTGGAGTCACTTTGGAGTGCTTCTGTCGGCTTATAATGAAGCCGACAGAATTTCAGACAATGTGAAGAGCAGCTGCTTTGCTCAAGTGACACTGAGAAAACATGATTTTCTCACCCAGACGAAGCAGAGGGTGCTTTGCTGACCACAAAGCTTCCTGTTCTCATGTAAAGAGGTGATCTGGTCTTAGTGAAGAAGTCTCAGAGCTGGTGTTGCTCTGGATGATCAGTGTTGGCAGGACTGCACTAAGATCAAGCTCCATTCCTCAAAAATGACACTGAAGCAACTGAAAGTACTTTTGGAAGATCATCCTTGGAGGAGCTACACGTTCCTCAACCTCATTCTCGTTGTTCTAGAAAAACTTGTGGAGAAAGACTTTGTGTGTCCTTGTAGACATGGATTTACGTGGGCATTTTTCTTTTTATACCTTTCGATGCCCGCGATTCTTTCTCTTAACTTTGGTGTTTACATGTGGAACTCTCCACACTGGGCGAAATCACCAGCTAGAAGACCTGATTCACCAGCTAGAAGACCTGATTCACCAGCTAGAAGACCTGATTCACCAGCTAAACATTCAGTAGGGAGACATGAATCCTGTGTGAAATTTCTTTTCTCTTCACTTCCATTGGTGATCTGGCTGCTGCTTTTCTTTGGTGAGGGCAGATATGTGGCTTGTGTGATGACTCCTCTGAAAGCAGACTATGCCGACAGCAGTGATCCTCCATGGGAATGGTGCGACAGCAATCGAACGCTGACTGCTGAGCAGAATCGCACAAAGGAAGTATTTTTGATTTCTAAGGTGAGTTCCTCTAACAAAATGTAGTTGAAATTGTGGAGTTTTACAGCTTTTATAGGACCCATAATAGGAAAAGCGATTTAATTGTCAATTATTTAATAGTTTTTTTTTTGTTTTTGTGTGTTTGCATTTATTAAACCTTGGTGTGGTTAATAAACAGTTGCTATTCCACCCAGTTTGAATCAGCTGTTTTACCGAACAGTGTTAATTAAACCACACAAGTGTTACAAGTAGAATGATTTGGCTCAAATTGAACACTGCTGAGCAGTTGTTTGTCAGGAGAGTGAAGAGCAAAGGGCTGAGGATGCAGTCGTATGGTGCTCCTGTGCTCAGTGTGATGGTACTGAAAGTGTTGGTACCCACACAAAATGTCTGGGGGCTTTCCATCAGGAATTAAATTTATTAAGGCCTAGTCTGGTGTTGAATGCTGAGCTGAAGTCGATGAACAGCGTCCTTACACGAGAGTTTCTCTTGTCCAGGGGGTTCAGTGACAGGTATAGTGCGGTAGATCATTGGTAGACCAGCTGGTGCAGTAAACAAACTGAACAGGGTCCAACACGCTTGGAAAGTGACTTTAATGTGACTCATGAAGCACTTTATGATGACAGGTGTCAGTACTACAGGATGGTAGTTATTCAGGCAGGTCACAGGAGATTTGTTGAAACCAGGATGATTTTGATAGCCTTAAAGCACACGAACGGATCTTTGAAATTAAATGTAAATAGATTTATATTACTATGTGGAAAATTAAATATAAAACCACAGTTATTAAAGTACAGACCTTCACCTTGTTCTGCTTCAGGGCTAGAATGGCCAGAGGGCAGAATTCTCTCTGTTTGTCTTGTGGGAGCACAAGTGCTTCCTTGACCTCAACAGAGAAAGAAGGCAGATGGAAGACTCTGAGGCGTCTGAGGAAAAAGAGATGCTAGTCTGTGCTTCTTCACCAGGGCAGTGATGAGACAGAACCATGACATGTCCTGCATGATGTGAACACACACGGGTATCTAAGAGTGTCCACTGTTTCCACTGGCATCCTGCTGATGTACAGGGGCTGGTTGTTCCTCGCCTGCCTTGCGCTGAAATCCACAATCAGCTCCAGTTTCTGCGTTGGAACGAGGGGGCGTGGCAGACGAGGCCCAAACATAAACAAGCACTTCATGTCACTGTTACAAGTGTCTGTCTCTGACCCCATGATAGGTATCGCTACAGGGCCTCTAAACTCAGCCAAGCACATTTGATCTGCTAAAAAAATAGAAAAAAGTATCTTGAAAGATATACTATAACTGTTTCACATCCAGCAGAATTTCAATTTCCTAAACATTAGCAGCTTGATGAGGGCCTTAATAGAAGTGGCCTTTCTAAAATGATGTTTTATATGTCGTTTCTTACAGATTCTAGTGTTTGCTGCAATCATCCTAATATTACTTTCAGTGCTGATTTTTCAATGTATAAAATACTCTAAAAAGGAAAAGCCTGTGAAATCTGGAAAAGCCTGTGAAGAATGCCCAGGCAACGAACAGGTCTGTTCTAAGAATATATTTTTTCACATTCAGCATAATTAATTATTTACAGATGTACAAATATATTAAATACTAATGTTTCCATGTGTTTCAAATCCTCAAATCCAGGAAAGGAAGAAACTATCTTCAGCTTCAGATAAATCCACTGGTCAGCCTGCAGCTGAAGACTCCACTCCATTCTAGGCCCGTAATGCTGCCTGATCCCCAGCTTATATGTGCATGTATATATATATAGGGTGGAGGGGCTCAGTGGGTAGGATACTTGCCTGTAGACCAAGAGGTCATGGGTTCAAATCCTACCTTCAGCACCACCACTGGGTGCCTGAGCAAGACCCTTAACCACAAGTTGCTTCAGGGAGAGACTGCCCCCTGTAGGTAACTTTTAGTTCCGTGCATATGATGTCAGCACCAAACTAACTGAGGTGTAATGTCACTGTTCCACCCTGGATGTAAAACCACCTGCCAGGCTTCAAAAAATGTTAACCTAAATTTATCATGAAAACAGCTGAAAGAGCCTCTTACCATGTTGGCTATCCAAGCTTTCTGCCAAGCTTCACAGCTAAAGTGCCGTTCAACTAAAATAATTAAAAACATGTTAGATCTTTTTCTGAGTTTTTCTAATAAACAAGTGCATTCTGCCATTTTCTTTGCTATTGCTTTGGTTTATCTTTGTTTGTCAAATTCATTCAGCTAGAAACTAACAGTGTTAAAATCAATAAAGCATTGGTGAGACATTTGTCTGTTTAAATTGTATATTTTGATGAAAAAAACATTCTTTCCTGAGATATTTTTTCATTCCAAATGTGTTAAAATATCAAACAGCTCCTTATTGATGTGTAAGAGAAGCACATGGAGAGGATCACACTGAGTAACAGAGGGAGGAGAAACACCTAGAGAGGATCACACTGAGTAACAGAGAGAGGAGAAACACCTAGAGAGGATCACACTGAGTAACAGAGGGAGGAGAAACACCTAGAGAGGATCACACTGAGTAACAGAGGGAGGAGAAACACCTAGAGAGGATCACACTGAGCAACAGAGGGAGGAGAAACACCTAGCGAGGCAACAATACGTTGCATATTTGCGCTCGTGTGTTTGGAGACGACTCTTGTGTCTAAAACTGTTTCCACACTCTGTACAGTGATACGGCTTTCCTCCTGTGTGAATGTGCTGGTGACGTTGGAGATCACTCTGTCGACAAAAGCTCTTCCCACACTCAGAACAGAGGTAAATTCTAGTTCTCTGAGATGATCTCTCTGAAGTGTTACTTCTTAGAATTCAAGAGCATCTTCAGGATGCCATGTCCTCATATGTCCTGTCCTGATGTAAGCTGTGTGGTGTATTCTTCTCACCAGCACCTACTGATGTGTTAGTGAAGATACATGTAAGCTGTACAGGAGGGCAGACACAGAGCAGAAGACCTGCACCAGGATGTGATTTATTTCTGGAGGAATAAATGAAACACAATAATCAATGCATCATATTTAGTTACTCTCTGATTTTAGGTAGAGAAGGGGCCAATTTCTGGAAAAAAATGTAAAAAATAAACCATGAGTGTAAGATACATGTACATCATGCGGATCTAATCTAATTTGATAAATATATGAGAAACAGCAGAAGCAGCAGAAGGGAGCTAAAGGTTTTGCCTTCACTGATAAAATTACTTGGTCAGTTTGGTGCAACTTCTTTACTTTCATTTTCAATCATGAAATCATTCTATTATATATTTGGTCCTGACTTTTTTGAGCCAGTTGGTTAAGTTTTAATTCTTAAAACAAATTTAAGTATTTTTGAAGTTGTTGTTTATAAATCAGAAACACACAAACACACACAGCAAAAGTCTTGGGCACCTGGAAAAATCAAAGAATAAATACAAATGACATTCTTCAGTAATGTTCAGTAGTTCAGTGTGTTTCTTGTGGAAGTCCAGTATTACTTGTAGTTTCCATTGGAAACCTGGTTCAGACCTTCATTAAATTGAATCCGGAGCTGCTGCTGGAGTTCACAAATCCAAGCAATGGTCGGAGGAACCGTGGAGGAATCTCTATGTTCTAATTTGTAAAAACAGATTCACAAATTTAGAGATGTCATTTATCATAATATAACACATTTAGCTCTATAATTTAGAGCTAAATGTGTAAAAGAAAAATGTTGAGCTCTAAATCTAAATGTACTACTTTTACAAGGGGCGAGGTAAGCTAATTGGCCACGCCCATTGATAACAATTAGCTGTTACTAAGCAGGGGGCTGGACTGCCTGCTGTGATGTGCCCTCAAGGAGGATTTGCCTAAATGTTAAATATGAACAAATCTAAACGTTAAACTTCAAAGATCACCCCGGTGTCCCAATACTTTAGTCCCCCAGGGAGTATGTAGCGGCTTTTCTAGGCTGGGGCAACCACCAATCTCCTTTAAACTTTACAGTGAGATAGGGCTTGGTGAAATCTTTCCAAAGACATCTCTAAATTTGTTAAGCTGTTATTACGAACGACACCCAATAAACAGGGCTCTGAAGTTTTCTGTTTGCTTGGTGTGAGATTGGGGGCAAGGGCAAATGAGCCTTGAAGCTGAAACCAGTTTCAGAACTCGAGATTTACACCAATTGAGTTGTTACTTACTACATCAGTACACTACATAGGGAGTAATATCAGTTATGTGGCCTATGTAGTGCACCATACAAGCATGTGGAAGGCGTTTGGAACTTAGCCTTAACTATGAAAGTGAAAATGACTTCTTTTAGAGAAAGTCTATTTTCGGATTCGTTAATTCAAGATTTAGTTCTACAGCGTTTTAAAATGTTATTTTCTGTAGACAAGCTTCTTGGGAATT
>JBBPDB010000128.1:24094031-24114662 GCA_037974465.1 Brachypetersius altus
TTTAATATCTGGCCAGTGAATGGTCACCGGGTTAGCCAGTTGCTGACTGCACCGGCATGCACAAATTTTCCAAGGCAGGCTGGGTAATGACCATTTTGCAAGGGTTGACGATGATGATGATGATGATGATGATGATGTGTACTCATTCCATGTTTTATCATCTTTGGGCATGTCTTATTCTCTTCTGAATAAACTCGGAGTGAAAACATTGTCCAGCTGTGAGCTTAACAGGCCAGCCAACATCCACACAGACAGACAGAGAAATCAGCCGTGTTCCACTTAACCCCGCATGGATTTTTCTGTTAACTTTTTCTCTCTACTATTTGAAATCTGCTTTTTCTGCAAACTGTTTTATGTAGAACTGAGAACTTAACATGCATGACGTGCTGAGTAGCCAAAAAACAGAAAACGAAGAGTTCCTAGTGTTCCAGATTTTTTTTTATACCTTAGCTCAGCTGTATCTGAACTCCATGCTGATGAGTGCAGAAGAGAAACAGAGGACTCCAAAAAGCACTTATTAAAACAGTTACTTTTTAAGTATGCGAGGATTGTCAATCCTTTGTATCCTAATTATGTTACTAACCGATTAGTGGCTAATAGAAACCTCACACTAACTTTATTTTCTGGGAGGTTTGAGCTGTATAAGCCCAGATTTAGGCTGCTACTGTATAGTAATACACTTTCAGTTTATGAAACATGGCAGCGAAGGAATTTGTGTCCAGACCTGTAGAGGAGAAAGGTTTCTCGCTTTGTGATGGGACATATTCATACTTTTATTCTCCGTCTCCTTTTTCATTTTCATGTGTGGCAAAACTTAATGTGAATGTGTGCTTCAGCTCCCGATTTCCCCCTTCATTATTCATAGTACCACATCTGTACAGTGGGCTGTAGCAAACACAGAAGCCTTCACCAATCAGCCACGACACTGACATGAATAATACTTGATTATCAAGGTCACCTGTCAAGGGGTGGGGCATTGAACAAGTGAACAGTTACAAGGTGTTGGAAGCAGAAATAATTTGAGTGTCCAGAATCTGAGTGACTTTGGTCGAATTATGATGACTAGATAGATGAGTCAGAACGTCTCTAAAAAGGTAGGTTTGTGAAGGGCTCCTGGTATTCACTGGTCAGTACTTACCAAAAGTGGTCAATTGAAAATTAAGGCTAATCTTTGCATGAGGGTATTGAAGGTTAGTCTGCCTGGTCCAACACCACAGAAGAGCTACTGTATCACCAATTGCTGAGAATTTGCTGCATCGCCACAGACCGGTCAGATTGCCCATGCTGACCTGTTCATTGCCATAAGCCCCAAAGATAGGTATGTGAGCAACAGAACTGGTCTTGTAAAAGAATGATTCATCAGACCAGGCTGTCTTCTTTCATTGCTCCATCATGTGTACACCACGTGTGCGTGTTACCTGGGGAAGAGATGGCGCGCCAGAGGACCCTGATGATTGGGCCTTGGCATTCATGTGGATGTTACTTTGACACCACCTACTTGTTGCAGTAGACAAGTGCACGTCCCTAATGTCAGTGGCCTCTTTCAGCAGGATATTGCACCCTGCCTCATTGCAAAAATTATTCATGTTTGAGGAGCATGACTAAGCGTAAGGTGTTGAGTTCAACTTAAACTATCTGCTTAAATTATCTGCGGTTAATGGCTTGCTGCAAGATCCCACAGAACACCTTCAGAGGTCTCGTGGAGTCCATGTCGCAATGGGTCAGAGTTGTTTTGGCGGCACAAGGGGAACCTACGCTATATTAACCTGGAAATTTGAATGTTGCGGCTGGTCAGTGTAACCATGCACAATACAGTGGAGTCCAATTTAGCACACTGACCTATGGTCAGTAGCATGATTGCAGTTATTTCCCAGCTTAATGAACCTTAATCTACATTATGAGACTGGTCATGCACTGAATAATTTTTGATTGTGGATCATAAGATAATCAGCAGTACTCCCATATCCCATAGTCTGGACGTGTGACCGTGAACAACACATCCTCATATTGTTTGTTGGAACAATATTATAGGTTATTTTACTTATTTATACATGGTCTGGTCTTTCTTGATTACCTCATTTATTCGTTCTGCTGATTTTTGCTTGTTTCCTGAAATGTTCCGTACCAGGGTTGTCAAACGGTGTCCCCTCCGGGTCTCAGCTCGGTTGAGTTTAAAGTCTTTCCTCTTGAGACACTCCAAATTCCGCTTGCGACGTTTTTAATGAGGAGGGCCACTAAGCTCTTTGGAGTTGTGCCCTGAAAGGAACCAAGTTTGAGTTCCGAGTCCTGCACTCTTCATCTAGAGTGGTTTTCAGTACTTCATTTCAAAATGTGAGGTTGAATATCCTCCTGTTTCATCAAAATGATTTCATCAAGACTGTCATGTATAAACATATACATTTAGTTACGGTCACAAGAAAATGTCCTATGCTTGAAAGGGTGGTTGAGGAATGAGGAAATGAGGAAAAACATTTTTAATTTTAATGTACATGAAGGCACTAATGCAAGTTTTGTTCCACGTAATCTGGGACCCTTTCTGTTCCCATTAATCATTAAATGTGTGTATTTTGTGAGCAGCTGGTGTTTTTAAATGATGTTTTTAAAGAAATATAACAATAGGCAGTCTTCCAGCTTCTCTGCCTTAATAAAGATGAATGAATGTAGATGGCAATAAGCTTTAACCGTTTTTGTGTACTGATGTGTTAATATGACAAAACTGAAGATCTAAAAGCTCTCTGGACTTACTGCAAGTTCTCTTTTCAGCAGCGCCCCTCTGAGTTTTCCGAAGTGTGGGAAGGGGAAGCCAGCACTCGTCCGGAGAAACACTGTGGATGACAAAAGCGAGCTCATCGCTTGCATCGAGAACGGCAACTTCGCCAAAGCCGCTAGACTTGCTGCTGGTGAGTAGGCAGCTGGGCGTGTGTCGCAATGGCTTCGGCAGGGATGTGTGTTCACACCTAGCCACGGATATCTCTGTGTGGGTGTTCGAGGAGGTTGAGACGTGCGAGTGGTAGTTGCACTCTCGCACAAATTGTCCATTAGAAACAGTGGAAGAGCAGAATTAGAAGAGGCCTCTTTCTTGTTTTCTTGGACAACAGCTGAAGCCACATTGTGTTCATAGCAGAGCTGTCACTGTGAATCATATCAGAAACCAAGCAGTTATTTTCATGCTTTTTTTTAAATAATAAAATTATAGAAATAAGGAAAAGCTTTACAGTAATAAGCAGAGTCTATTAAAGGTGTGATGGTTTCAATAGCCACCAAAAAATCTAATTTAATATGGGTTATAGGTCTGTAAATGGAAAGACTGTCTCACCAATACATCCTTGTGCCCTGGGTCTCTCTCTTGCCTTCTTTCACAGTTTATCATAAAATATTAAATGTTTTACTGATTTAAAAGAAAGCTTCTGCAGAGAACAGACAAGCACAAGTGTAGGGGGTTGGGATAAAACACAAAACGTGTCCAGTGCAACTGTTATGGCACGTTTAATATGTTCAATAGAGATTATCTATAAAAACTGCAGAATGATTCATATGTGAGATGGCTTCTGGAAAATCAACTTATTTTCACATTAGGGACACACCAACCTTAAAATGACTGATTTTTCGGACTTGCTCTGTTAGAGAATCATACTACATCTTTGCTAAATGATCAGATGTGTGCAATTTCAACTGAAAGTATTGAAAACAGAAAATATCAAACTTGAAAATATGAGTATTGTTAGTCCATGGAAAATCTAAAAAATTACTCAAGGAGACCTTTGGGGGAAAAGAAAGAGTTCTCATCAGGCATTATCATCAAGCAAATTGCCATCTAATCACTGCCAATTTATTGAGAGGGTACATTTTAATTTATGAATTTATATATTGAATTTAATGAAGTAACAGTTGTTATAATTACTTGATTAAACATGATTTTTTTGACTTGATTTAAGCTGGTAGTTATATGCTTTAATTACAAATCATCAAAAGCCACTCTTTATCCTGCAGTAACTGGAATAGGGAGCAGCCCTTGCCTGCATCATGTTTTGCTGTGTTGTTTTGGGGTGGTTTGTGTGTTGTGTGATTAAGGCTCTGCCACTTTTCAGCATGGCTTTGAAAGTGTTCTGATCTGTTTGCAGTGAACCCCTCCTAACTTCATTGTCATTATTCCTGCTTTCATAGAAGTTGGCAACAGCAATATTTGGATGCCTGCTAGTGCTGCGACAGTTGTTCTGGAACCTCTTAAACTAGTTTGGGCAAAATGTAGCGGATATCCCTCCTACCCTGCCTTGGTGAGTGTGCTTGTGTAGGAACTAACCATGTATCCCTTCATTTTCAGTCCCTTCATCTTTCCCACTATGCAGGAAACGGGACGATATCTTCTCACACACATGCATGCACACACATACACATACACGCATTCTTACACACTGTGTTGGCCATGCACTAATGAACTGCACCATAGTGGTTTTGTTTGTGTTGGAGTGCATCAGTAAGTGTTGATGTCTTATTATTTATTTTTTTTTTTACAAATTTAGATAAATAAGTTAAATAAAGATGGACCATATGGCAAAAATGTGACATTATTTGACATTTTAGTGGTACATTCACTATATGGACAAAAGTATTGGGACACACTTAATTTTGGAATTCAGGTGGCCCCTTACTTCCAGTGAAGGCCAGTCTTATTGTTTCAGTATACCAACACATTTTGGACAACGCCATGCTTCCAACTTTGTGGACACAGTTTGGGGAAGAACCTTTTCTTCTCCAGCATGACTGTCCCCCAGTGCACAAAGCGAGCTCCATAAAGACAAGATGATGAGTTTGGAGTGGAAGTACTTGACTGGCCCACACAGAGCCCTGACCTCAACCCCTTCCAACACCTTTGGGATGAACTGGAACAGAGAGAAAGTCTTCCAGGAAGAGTTGAAGCTGTTATGACTCCAAAGGGGAACCAACTCCATACTCCAAGTCTATGTATGTGAATGCAGTGCTAAGTCCCTGTTAGGTGTGATGGTCAGGTTTTCCAATACTTTTGTGCATGCAGTGCATGTGTCATGATTTTTGAACAGGTTGGAACAAACCAAATTCACTGACAAAAGAGCAGTAACACATTAAAAAACATCTGAAAGACTATTTTGTGCAAAAGAAACAAAAGTAATCATCCAATAAAATATTAAAATGTAATTGTGGACATCTTCTGGAAGCACTCCCAGTGCTCGTACTCAGAAAAGGATATTGTGATATGATTTTTTCACTGCAGTAATGTGATGACACTCCCCAGACCTTCTCAGATGGTTTCTGTGTCCACTAGATGGCAGCATTGACTCTTATTTCGTTTTTATTCATTTATTTATTTATTTATTTATTTTTGAACACCATGTTCTCTAATAACCCTGCTAAGCCTTTAATGAACTCTGGCCTCTGCAGCTGTCGAGCCTCGGACAGATTCTCTGTGGGTTTCACCTGTTGAGATGGGTAACCTGTATAATCTTTTGTTTCTTGTAGATAATCGACCCTCACATGCCTCGTGTGGGCTGCCATCACAACGGGGTGTCCATACCAACACCCCCTCTCGACGTGCTCAGGATCGGAGAACAGATGCAGTACAAGTCCGAAGAGAAGCTCTTCCTCGTCCTCTTCTTCGACAACAAACGCAGCTGGTGAGATTTAAATGGCCTTTAGTGCTCAGCCTTAATTCCATGAATATTTCCAGGCTGAGTTGAGAGTAGCTGTGAATATCAGATTTGGGAATTTTAGTAGGTTACTTTTCCAAATGATGGAAATGAACCTAAATAATAAATTTTTCTTTCAAGGATGGATCAAAACCTATCCAGTTACATGCACAGGCATATGATGTTACTTATTAATGTATTGACTGAAATGATTAATTTATTGTTTCATTTGATGTGTTACACTACCTCCATTCTGTGCATTTTCTGATACAGTGAAAAGTGGCTGGAAAATGTTCTTTGCGTTAATGTTAATGTTCCAGTTTTAGCGTATTGGAGCATTCAGCGTTATTAAACTAGCAGCAGAGTCATTGAGGAAAACATAATTGTGGAAAAATATTGTACAATTGTACAATATATAAATACAGGTTATTTACAGTGGCAGCTGGAGAGTAAGTTTCCTGATGGTGGAACAGTTTGTGTGTGTGCCTTCTAATTTGGAGAAAGGAAGCAGTTTATTGGTTCAAAATTCAGATCAACACATCAGTAGGCCATGTGATTATAATTTCATAAGCCCATATTAAATACATTTCCTAATATTTTCATAGGTTGTGTTTAGCATAGGTTCATAAAAGGTTGAGCAGTTTTTTGGATTGCTTTTAAGCAAGTCACAGGTCCCTAGTTAAGGAATGCGGTTAAGGAAGGAAAAGAGAAAGATTCCCACTGTTATAACCATCTTATCTGTTTTATATGCAGGCAATGGCTTCCTAAATCCAAAATGGTTCCTCTCGGGATCGACAAGACCATCGACAAGATCAAAATGATGGAGGGACGCACCTCGGCCATCCGCAAAGCTGTTCATATCGCCTTCAGCCGGGCAATGAACCACCTGAGCCGAGTTCAGGACGAGCCCACTAGTGACCTTAGTGACATCGACTGACCCGCACAGCTCAGCGAACCTGGGCATGCGGGCGATTTCAAAGCCTTAGTATTCGTCATGCCAGGGTGGCACTTACTCAGAGGGGCCTAGAGGGTATTCCACAAAAGAGGATTTCTAGCTCAACCCTTAGAAAGTCTGCTTGAATTGAAAAGACATTGGTGTGCACTGTTTCTGGATTTTTGCCAAGTAAAAATAAAATCTCAACACTGAAGATGGAAGAACGTAAACGTAATTCACAATGTAGTGTGGAATTCCACCATTATTTTCATAGGTGTAGCAAAACAAAAGTGCTCCTAAAGGTTGAGCTGGTAGCTTAAGTCCAGAGTAATGCCTGTCTAGCAGCAAAAAGGTAATGGACAATAATTTCAGCTGGACAGTCTCCACTTTGGACTCAAGCTATCCAGCTAAAAATAAAAGAGAAAACCCACTTTATGAAATACCCTCTTGATGTTCCCCTGAGGCCTGTGTGTGAATCTGTGGTCTGTCTGCTGCCTCTCCGCTTTCCCTCGTCCACCGCGCAGGTGGCTGCTGCTTTGTTGAATGTGTGGAGAGGTTTGATCATTTCTCCCTCACTGTGCTGAGTGACCGCCGCCGACTGCGCTGCCACTCGCCTCGTCCACGTCTTTCACTCCGCCTGGAGTTTTCATTTCCACTCACAAAAGTGTTCATCTTATTTAATGAACTGTGTAAATAACTGTAAATGGCCCCATGCTAACTTATTCTGTAGAGTTACAGCAGTGGGTACTGTACAATTCTGTTTGTTTTTTAAGTAGTATTTATACTTCTTTTGATGAATTACCTTCCGCATCCCCTCGTCTTCCTCACTGATGCAGGAAAAAAAGTGAATCGTGTGAAGCTCAAGCAGGAAAGGTTGTACGATCAGGGCTTGAACATAATGTGAGACTTTTTTTTTTTTCTTCTTCTTCTTCTTCTTTTTTATCATTTAAATTATTGAAGTTTATATGCATAAACTTCCATTTGGTATTAAATGTTTTTTGTAACTGCTAATGTTTTTTACAACAGTTTTAGCCTATTTTGTTCTGATATATTTATATAACTAAATATATATCTGTATTCTTCAGATCCTCACACAGAAAGTCTTGTTGTTATGGAAACTGAAAGTGCGTTGTTCTCATGAAACCAAAAGAAAAAAACATGCTGCCCAGACGTTTTCTTTTTTGTTAATCGTTATTTTTTTATTTGGTTCGTTTGTGTTGTGCGTACAAGCTTTTCTTAAGCTGTAATTTTTTTTTAAATTTCAGTAATATAATGGTTTGGTTGTGTTTTTGGGACCTTTAGGACCAATGTGGAATGATGTGCCTGTGTTTAATTTATTGTGAAGAAAAAAAGTATCTGCGTTTACTTTATATTAAGTGGGAAAGAAAGACCGGCACATCCTGGTGGATCTCTATTGGTTGCCTTTTTTTTCCTAAACTTTTAGAAATGACTGTTTAGTGAAAATTCATTACATTCATTTAGATGTACTCTGGGTAGCAAAGGGTAGATGTTTGTATACTTTTTTATACACTATAGAAGGTTCTTTTATTTGATAACAGAATGGTTGCTGGGATTTTTTTTATAGATACAATGATAATAAAACAGGCAAAAGATATGAACCTCAATAGAGCCTTCACTTATCTTTTTTCAATACCAAGCACAATGTGTGGACGGAGAAGTTTTTATTGCTCTATATTCAATACGAATTACCTGCTCTAGCTGCAGATTTATGAGGCTGTTCAGGATTTTGCCACTGGGGGGCACTGTGGCTTCATGAATAGGATTTGACTGAATTTCACAGGTGACATCCGTAGGAAGTGTTGTGGTACTCGCTCAGTCTTCAACACAATTATAGAATCTAAAAACTTCACATGAAAATATAGTAATATAACACATACTGTACAGAGATCTTGAGACCCCTGTTTATTTCAAATGTAAGTACTGAAGTCATTCACTTTTGAATGTCATCAAGGAGAAAACAAGCCTCCCATACGAAGTATATTGCATTTGAGTATTTAATGTCTGCTATACTTTAAATGGGACATACCTGTTATGCTATTTCAACATAAGGTAAATGGCATGTAAAGCTTTCATCTGAGAGAAATCAAACCTTCATTCAAGCTTCCTATCAGAAAAAAATCACTGGTGTTTCTGACTGTCCTTCTGTTGTGAGAAGACAGCTCAACACTGTTGGTCTGAAATAATCATTACTGGAAAAAAAATTGCATGGACAAAAAGGAAAATTTATACCAGAACACTGAAACGGGCTGTTTGAGAATGTGCAGGATGGCTTCATAGACTGATGTCTGTTTGTAATGAGGATTACATGGATCATGGGAATCTGCAACATCTAAGACTAAACTTTGGAGCTTTCTTTACTAGAGGCATGAAAACAAACAAACTCAGAAAAACTAGAGGCAATCTTTTTAATAAGGAATGGAAGCTGTAACTTGTACTTCATGTCACTTTGACTAGAAGCTAGTTGAAATGGTGGTCTCTGACTGTAGGCCAGGGAGTTTGATCATTCTGTTTAGGTCCCTTTAAAGTCTGTAGTGCGCCATTATCACCGGTAGGCATTACTTAGTCTTGGCTAAGTTGGAGAAAATTTGCACGTTAAGTATGCAGGGCCATATTTCGTCATTCATAAGCTGTAAAATACCCACTGATCAGTGATATTATTAGGAACTTTTAAACTCTCTCGCATCTGCAACTATGAAATGGACCGTGTCGAA
Organism: Brachypetersius altus; assembly: GCA_037974465.1. Taxonomy (NCBI): domain Eukaryota; kingdom Metazoa; phylum Chordata; class Actinopteri; order Characiformes; family Alestidae; genus Brachypetersius; species Brachypetersius altus. Next base: position 24,103,358 of record JBBPDB010000128.1, read on the forward strand.
AGGGCCAAACTAGCTGTTGATTGTAGAGCTTAGACCTCGTCGAATCTGTGGCGCTGAATGCAAATATGGCGCGGGGGCCAATTTTGTCGTCTCTCTTTGCTATCAGATACTAATTGCACGGGGAGGTGAGCGCTACGCTCAGGTGGAGAGGGCGGCAAGTGGAGCATGAATATCAATCTACCACATCAGTGTCATCAAATGACTTTGACGGCGCAGAAAGTGCCCTAATTATCCGGACGCACTCAGGAGGCCTAGCTGCGTTTGGAGAGGGACTTTGAGCTGCTCTGATCGAAGTCAGCAGGTGAAGCCCAGAGACAACCCGGGGGCTCTATAATCCCTCTCTCACACACACACACACACACAAACCCTCCACTGAAGGTGTCGTAGAGGCTTCAGTGTGAAACATCAAGTGCAGCACTGAGGAACAGGGTAACCAACCCTGCTGTCATCCACCACATCATTTTTTCCCTCTTTGGCAGGCCTGGTTGTCTTTCTTTATATTTCACTCTTCTGCTTCAAGGTTCATGATCATTTCTCAGGTACTAATTAACGTCTGCCAAGCTGTAATTCATTGGGATCCTTCAAAGAGAGCCTGTACTCTTCAGGAAAGGCTTTACACTTGATGCTGGAACATTGCTGTGAGGACTTGGTTGCTTTCAGCCACAAGAGCATAAGTGAGGTCAGGTACAAGTGTTGGGTGATTAGTTCTGGATCACAAACGGCGCTGCAACGTATCCTAAAGGACAAAAAGTACTGCTCCATCTCTCCAGCGAATGCAGCTGCACTGCTCCGCAGCCCAATCCTGGGAGAGTTTACGCACCTCTTGCTGACGCTTGGCATCGGGCAGGGTGTCCTTAGGGTCCTCTGGGGCTACTCCAGAGTGTCCTTTTCTATTGACAGTGCTTTTCTATGGAAATGAAACAAGCTGTGTGAGCAATTAAACACCTGTGTCAGCAATCAGGGCACCCAAAGTCCCAAAGTAGCTCTTTCACTCATCAGAGTGTCTGGATACTTTTGAACACAGGGTACCAGCGTAAGGATCCGCGTCAGCATTTCCTCACATAGGGAGCGTTTTGGTCTAAAACCAAATGTGAAAACTTGAAAGTTAGACCAGTGAAGATCAATAGTCCAGGAGCTGAAACAACAGAATAGAATGAAATGAACCTCCCCAAAAAAGGAATTAGCGACTTAATGTGAGGGGCTAAAGTGGAGCAGAAGAAAAAGTAGACCATTTTCGCACAACAAAGAAATAAAGAAATAAATGAAAATGAAAAGCTCTCAGAAAAGTACAGAATCATCAAAATGTCACTTGAATACCTGCAAAACTAGTTTTCAGCATCTCTATGCTGGATATCTAAATAACTGCTCTTATAGCTCTTTTCATTGAGTCCTTTGTTTTCATACAATGGAACGAAATGAAACAGATCAAAATGATTTTTACTGTAATGAATCCAATAGCTTGATCCTAAAATTCTTAAATAAAGGCCCTACTTAGGCCCTTGAAATCTTTCCTCGCAGACTTCATTCAACCTGCGCCCTTTCCACACTGAAGATGCTTTATAATAAGTAGGCCACAGCCTAATACCAGAATTAAGATGCAGTGAGTGTCCAGAAACACACTCTTTCTTACGTCCCCGGGACATTTGCATTTGGAACCGAGCAGGCCGGCCAGATTGGATACCAGTGCCATCTCAAGGATGTAAACGATGGAGTGAAATAAATTAAACAGTTCTACTTTCTTTTAAGTCGTATTCAAAGTTTGGAAAGCACTTCGCCGCTTACCTCAGCGGACCCGCTCTCAAGTGGCAACGAGACTCATAATAATAGTACTGGGTTGGCAGCGGCTGAATAAATATTAATGCGCTGTGTTTTAGCTAACCTACAGCTCCCTCCGAGAGCGAGGGACTGAAAACAAAAGCCGACAAGGTACACTAAGTCAACAACAAACATCAAAAGTACTGAATTTACAAAAGGCTAAGTTTATTTTCACATTGCATATGGTATGCTGACATTAAGCGAGCAGACAAAATTGACATAAAAACCTGCCTGTCAGCTACAATGACAGTTCAGGTTAGTCTAGCTTGAAGTAAGTAAATGGCATCTCCAAGTACAGCCTTAAAAGAGGATTTTTCAAAAGGCAGCTGTTTTTTATAAAACCATGGCAACTCAAAGAACCACTTGAGTAGTTTAGTCATTCTTCTTGACAACCTGTATATGATTTGTTAAAGAAAATGCTTCTATATAGCGCCTGAATGGGTTCAACTATTGTTAAAATAACCTTCATTTGGCACTATACTGTATCCACTTTAAATACTTAAACTTTTGAGTTGAATTACACTACCGGTCAAAAGATTGAGAGTGTTTCGGGCTTTTTTTTTTTTATTGAAACTCAAACGGTTCAAGTCCAATGAATAGCATGAAATGGTACAAAAGACAGTGCTGAACTGTGAGAAGTGGTAAGGTTACCCAGAAGCGGGAAATAATTCTCGAGCTCCATGCTGTATCTCTGGTGTGTGCCTAGTTGGCCGAGTTCGTCCTACAGCAAGACAGTGACCAGCCCAAGCTATGCCAGAACTACCATAGGGAAAAGAGCAAGATGGCAAGCTGGAAAACATGGAATGGCCAGACGTCTCCAAACGTAAACCTCATCTAACTGCTTTAGGATGAACTGGACAGAAGAGTGAAAGCAAAGCAACCTATAAGTGCTGCACACTTTTGGGAACCTATGCAACATAATTGGGAAGGACTTTCTGCAGAATAAACAATGAGACAATGAAATTCAATACAAAAAAAAAACAGAAAAATTGGGTTGTTGTAAAGCAGACTGGCAGTGAAGGTGCACGAGCTACAGTCAAACTGCATGTTTTTAGTAATGTTTATGGATTTTTTCTTGCTTAATCTACTCTGCTGTTGAGGCACTCAGAGTCACACAAATGCTTCAAAGATCTGTTCTTCTGTTTAAGCCATTTAGGTGATCCACTTGTGTGGTTTGTTTGTATTACTGTGAAAACAAATGACTTACCCATGCTCCTAATGAGAAATTGTAGCAGTCTTTATTTGGAGGCGGTGGGGGAGAACGTGGCACAAACTAATGCTGGGTTAATGTAATTGGATGGATGAATATTTTATGAAGTTAAACACGTTCCGGTAGAACATGCTTTCCGATTGTCTTCTTGTATTACAATATCAACATCACCTGCAAGTTTTGACAGCTATCGGGCAGATTCACCCTGAAGACCCTGCTTTTTTGTGCCATAATGCATCACGAGCAGTTTTGCATGGTTGGGCCAAGCTGTATAACACTAAAACATCTGGCAATAAACATGATACCATCCTCAAGTAAAATAAAATATATATTATTTCACATTAATAACATTGTAATTTAAGGTATTTCAACAATATCATTGTCAACATCCTAAAATGCTTGTCCAACAGTCCAGGTAGTGTTGCTACATTAGCCTGAACACATCAGTCTCTTCATTCTGCCGTTACAAACAGCATCAATGCAGGCAAAGCATATGGCTGCAAAACTTACAGTCAAATGAAAAAAGTTCCTCGCCTCTTTTTCACTAAACTCTACGGACGTCTCTTTCAGCGTTTACATAATGAGCAAACATCAAGCAGTTAAAGCAATACTTCAGTGTTTCAATCTACTCTCTATCTTCTGTATCTGCACCATGTCCTCAAATACCATAAAACAAAATTAGTACTTAGTAGAAGCACACTAAAACGTAACAGACACAAGTCTACCGAAGCATCTGTCCATTGACTGCAATTATATGTGTCTTCACAATCAACAGGTTGTCTGTTTTGTTTCCAAGTGTTTCCAAGTTAGGAAATCCCTTCAAGTCTGCGGCTTCCTGTATATGATAATCAACCCTGCGATACAGTTGTGGCAGACAGCAATCGGGTTGAAATATGCTGAAGTGCTCCTTTAAGGCATCATGAACAGGATGAGATCGTTTCGACTGCTCCATCTCTCTAATTCAATCTGTAATCATATCTCTGATTAAAAAATGGCAAGCCTAGGCTCATTTCTTATTGATGAGCTTCCTCTCCATTGCCAAACTCTGTTGGTGGGCCACATTTACTTACACACAGAATTGATTTTTATGCTAATGGAGCCCTCCAAACTGTAACAAGGAACTCTGTGGCAGCCATTGATGTTAGCACTACGAGATGAACAAACGGAATAAATATTTAGATAGAGAAAATGGATTATACACTAGCAGCCATCACGAGTGAATCTTTTACGCTCTGTTTTGCATCCAGATCCATCAGGCTAAAACAAATGTTTGGAGGTAGCCCTTTAGCAAGGTGCTTCTTTTGTGTTTGTCCTCTGTGCCGACAACAAAAGGGCAAGGAACAAGATCTGCGTTTGCTTAGCAGTCAAACTGTGCCCTGTCCTCCCCCTGCCAGCATGGTTATTACTCAATTATCCATAAATGTCACAATTCAGTCCACCTTGAAAACAGGGGACTGAGCTTCATCGCGAGAGCCTTTGAAGTGCAGTGTAATTAGTTGTGTAGTGAAGATAATTAGCAAAGTCCAGCTTTAAAGTAAATAGGCTTAGTGCTGCATGCTTAGGACTGTACATGTGGATTCTCTGCAAACTAACAACTAATTACTGCCTCAAAACAGACAAGTGAATACATTGTTGCGGAGGAGGAGGAGGAGGAGGAGGAGGAGGTGGAGGATGGTGCTTTAGGATGCGAGGTTTTATACAGTGATTGTAAGCAAATGTGTCCGGCAGATGTTTGCGGCAGATACATGTCTAAATTACTTCTACTGTAATGCTACTACTCTACAAGTCATCAAGTAATATCTTAATGTGCTGGACTTTTAATTATAATCAAAAACACAGGTAGTATAAACATATATAGGAATAAACAATGATGTGTTTAAAAAAACTAAAATGGTCGACATCACAAGTTAATGACTTTACAAGTAATACAAGTACTTTGTGGCGAAGCTGTTGTTGGTAATTACAGCTTTGGGACATCAACAGTAAGAAAATAATAAGCTTTTCTCCTACTCCTATTTCCTATTTTTTCCTTTTTTCCTTTTTTCCTATTTTCCTATTATGCTTATCCATGGTTATAAGAGTTTTTCTGCTGGACTCAATTTTAAAGGGGCTCTCTCTGGGGCAGCAGTTGTTTCTGCTGCTCTCAGGTTTTCCAACAAATCTGTTTTGAGTGACTGCTGCCTCCTCTGTTACCTTCCTTATAATTTGTCGAGGTTCAATTATTTGAGTCACTTTCACAAGGACCAAATTGTGATGGCTAGGTGACTGGGTCAAAAGATAGTTCTTGGAGAGTCTTTCCAGTATGCAGTGGTTAGTACCTACCAATAGTGAAAAGGGAACCAGTAAAAGTAGTTACAAGCTCATGGTCACCCAAGGCTTACTGAAGAGTGTAGGGAGTGAAGGCTAGCCCATCTGGTCTCATACCACAGGGTAACTGCAGTAGAACAAATTGCTGAAAAAGTTAGTGTTGGCTACGATAGAAAGGTGTCAGGATACACAGTGCATCCCAGCTTGCAGCATGAATGTATGTATGTGAGCATTTGTATTCATATTCATATCAAATTTCAAAAGACATTAGGTATATGTACAGAAAGTCCATGAAATAAAAAAAACATAGTTGTCTGAGCTGTACAGAGCAACAAATATGGAATGTTCAAGACACGCCAGTGGTTTATTACTGGTTGTGTGTGTGTGTGTGTGTGTGTAGCAGAATGAAGGAAGGGCCTGTGGAAGAAAAGCTTTGTCCTGAGAGAATCTCTCCTCCAGTCTCATCAACATGCCTCTTCTTCTTTTTCTTTTTTCAAGGCAGTGCCGTGAGTGACAGGGCTTAATGTGTATCTCGCTAGAATTGGATTTGATCCTGGGGGGCTCTGCCAGAGGCTGCTGCGTAAGAATTGTTAGATTTACACTTTCATTTTTGCCCCTTTGCTCTTTCTAACAAACAGAATTACCTCGCTTTGAGAGCGGGCTTCGTAAGAAGCATTGTGAAGAAATGGGTGTCTGTGGACTCAAAACGCTGCTGCTCTAGGGTGTACCTTGAGAGTTTACACAGGAGGCTATTGAAGCATGTGTGTGTGCATGTGTGTGTGTGTGTGTGTGAACATAAATTTGAGTAAATTTTTTGATGCCTCATTAGAACACAATGAAAAACAATATTATTGTTATTTTTTTTCTATTTCTAACATAGGGGCAGTGGTTATCTTAATTCTATGGTCAAAAATCTAATCTGCATAATTTTCCTCGTATCCCAAATGTAGTCAAACAAAAATGTATGGTGTCTGAAGTTTGCTTTTTTGGTTCTGCAGGTCTAAAACATCATATTTCTACAGCAGATAATAGTTAATTAAATAGATACGCTTACGTGCTGCTGACTAACCAGTCATAAAACTGTCAAAAATCTAGGATCTGAATGGCATCTTTATTTTTTAATCTAATTGTTATTTATCCTTGCCCAACTGGAGCAGCTAACTTTGAAGCATTGTTAGCATTATTTGCAGATAGTTGGCATCACACTAATATCGCAGTTATGCAAAAGTTTTACATCATCTCTAGTCATTGTTATTTTTAAGCATTCATTATTTTAGGCTTCTGGAGTAGTTATCTTATTACCCTTGTTAGCAGATTGCTGACAAGAGAGTGATTTGTACAAAGCATACATTTGTACAAAGTCATGAACTCAATCTGTGAACAGAAAAGAGCAAGAAAGAGCCAGCCATCATGGTGTGTAGTCTAATCTTTAAAGATTTAGGCCAACTGGAGTGCTTAGACTCTGAGTTCCCAACCTTGGTCCTGGCGCCCACATACTTTGCACATTGAAGTCTTGTTCCAGCTCCCAACACATCTGATCCAAGTAATCAGTTCATTAATAAGCCTTTCCTTGGTCTCATTTTGTGTGAGTTAGATTGGGGAGAATGGGAGGCAGGAGAGGTAGCTTAATCAATAACTACATCAATCTAATAGCACACGCAATACACAAGAATGTTTCACGAAAAAAACAATGAGGCTTCCAGTACTTATTTTCACAAATTTTATTCATCCTTATGTCATGAAGTTTTTTTGAAGGAAAGGTTGGCTTTTGGCCCTCTGCAGGAGTATCTTGTAGCGTTGCGTTCTTCCATGTTTTGTTGCCTTTGTGAAGACTAAGATGTCGTATGAAAGGGAGTGCCTGTAAAATGACTGACAGGAGGCCCACATAAACAAAGACAATCCTTCTAGTCTCGAGCACAGATGTACAAAACAGGACTCTCTTCCACTGATTAAATTATTAGATTTATTGTTTTTATGTGCCTGCATCCTGTGTTTTGAAATAGTAAGACATTAACGTGACCAATGCACCTTTAAGCTCCTTTTGAAACACTTAAGCAGAAATATACCTTCACGTCCTTTCCTCCAGCTTTCTATCAAATCAAAAGCTTTGTATAGCAGGTTAATCACATTGTTGTTTCAAAAACTAAAAATGAATAATAAACACTGTTTTAATGCAAATGTTATTGTATAGCTTTCAGCAAGCCGTTTTTCTAAAAAGATGTTCCAGATACCAGTAAGGATTCTCCCTCTAATGGCTCCTGAGTGCTCCTGCCAGCACTCGCAGTTTTAGAGGAGTGATGAAACAAAAATGAAATATTTGTCATTAACCCAAACGCTAGCTGTCTCTGGGTGGAAATAAACTGCATTATGTATATATATATATAAAAAATAAAAAGTCTCTTATCTCAGCCTGAAGGCATTATGTCTGTACTGGCTCTTACACAGGGCGGCTCTAGATGTCAATCTTAGTCGGCGTCTCCCTGTGCATAGCTAGAGTATTCACACAAGGGCCCATTCTACCTGTCTTAAGATAGCTTCCTCCCTTCGCTGAAATAGGCAGGAGCATTTCATTAGAGTGATATGCCTTATCTGCCGTGAAAAAGGGCCACATCCAGGATTTATCCTGCCAAATTTGGAAGATATCCGTCCCGTCGTTAAGCTCTGTCACTCCTGGAGACAGTGTCACCACTGGTACTTCTGCTTTAGCAGGAGGGAGACACAGTTCATGACTTTTTTATGCGCTCTTTCAACATTGTCGCATTTTATTGCTGTCGTAGCCAAACCAAGTGTAAGAGAAAGTAGAGATTTAATAGTAGAAAGACAAAACTTCCTTGCGTTTTTCTTTAATGTATGTTAATGTAACCATTTCATTCCAAGGAAACATTCACACAACAGACTTGAAAATAAAGTTGTTTTTTGCTTAAATTGTTCTTCATTTAGATGAAACATTATAAGTTATTTCCTACATATAAAGGCATAATATACGTACATTTTATCTTTCTCTTTAATAAGGTTTACATACTACATCAAACCTCATTAATATAAAAAGTGAGGTAAATGAAGCTTTCCATGAGACTGACTGATTAACTGGAGTAGAACCTCATAACATTGCATTGCGTTTTGTAATAGTTCACATGTCTCATTTGGTTTCTTCTGTAACAATAATGGCAGTAGCTCAGTGGGTAGGATACTTGCCTCCGGACCAAAAGGTTCGAATCCTACCTTCAGCAAAACCACTGGGTTCCTGAGCAAGACCCTTAACCCCAAGTTGCTCCAGGGAGACTTTCCCCTGTAGTTAGGAAATGGAAGTCGCTTTGGATAAAAGCGTCTGATAAATGCCGTAAATGTAAATGTAATGGTCAGTCATGTTCCTGGTGATCCACCAGTCAGCAGAGTTTAGCTTCAGCTCAAATTTATCTAGAATATATTATCTAGAATGATCTAGATAAGCCTTCAGGCAAGGCTGTATCAGGAAACAATTTTATCGCAAAGGTCAAGAGACATGGTCAGAAGTCAACCCTCCACCCTCAGTCCTTGAGAGAAATATAGGATCACCTCCACCACCAGCAACCCCCCCTGGCTGACTAATACTATCGGCATTCACAGCGCTTTTCAAACCAGGTGGATGCCTCTGGAATTAACTGCTTTTATTCAAATTAAATGACTTAAGGGCTAATACTGCCCCTTGTGGTGAATTTGAATAATTAATAAGAAAATTAAATAATTTGTACATTTCACAAAATTGAAACTGAAACCTTTCACATGTTGCTTCTGTTCCACTTCATTATTTTAGAAGCAATTTATGGCTTTATTTCAGCGCTAAAAATATATTTTGTGCTACAACACCTGCAACTTTTGGATTTAAACTCCAGGGTGACACATTCCTAGGACCAGGAGAAGGGCCGTTTGGTGCTTTTATTTTGGAGAATAAAAGTAAAGAGCAATCAGAGGATTTAAGAGGTTTTGACAGCAAAAATGAATTTGTAATATATAAATAAATAAAATAAAGCCTGTAATTTTTTAAACAGAACAAACGGAAGGGACTCTTTTCTGTCGCTTTCATGTTGTTTCCGCCTGATCTAGTGAAACAGACAGATTTTAACTCTGTTTAAAGCTGCTGTCTGATCCTCCTCTGCTGAATAGATAACCTGCTGTGTTTCAGCTCGGGCGTCCTTTACCCGTCTCGGTCGCTCAGCTCGCTGTATTGACTGATTAATAGTGAATAAACACTGTTGCTCATTCTCTTTGAGTATTGATTGGAGAACAAAAGCGAAGGGACAATGCCCTGCAAATTACACGAGGATGCAGAATAATTACCTGCAGTGTTATCTCTCCATCTTCTGCAGACGCTGCTGCTCCTCATGTCAGACCAGTTTAATGCAGCTTGTGCCTCTCTTCATGTGGTTATAGTGCATGGAGGAACCTTGTTTGCACCCTTGGTGCTATATCTTACACATATTTTGGGCATTCTTAGAAACAAGTGGAATTTTAGACATGTGCTAAAACATCTTTTTGGTGCTAAAATCAAAGTACTGGATGTTCCAAACGGTCATGCAACTGGGTGATGGCATTGGTGAAATTTCAATATTAATTGCATTACGTTTATTGTCTGATCTGCTTATCCTAACCAGTGTTGTGGAGGTTTATAAGGTATAAGGCAGAAAAAACACATTGGGTAGGTCACCAAACCAACACATGGTAGACAAACATACACCTAGGAGCAAATTAGCATTGCACCTAATGTACATGTTTTTGGGTGGAAACTATTTTGCATACATAGGGAAAGTCACACCCAAGCCCTTCATACTGTAAGCTGACATGAATAACCAATGCACCCCATGCTGTCTTTATGTGAGTTGTTTGTGTGAACATCTTTGGTATCATAAACAGACACATAATTTAACACCAAAACAAAAAATCTACACTTTTCTTCAGTCTGACATCATGGGGAGAAGTATGAATGCGTAGGACGAAGCCAACACAGGAACCGATGAGACTTCTACATCTATATAGATATAGGTCTACTGATATGGATTTCATACTGGGAGAGGATTTGTCAGGAAAAAAAGAAGCATTATGGTCATTATTTTAATGTGAAAGTGATATGAAATGAATCATTCTCATGAGCGCACTAAAGTGCAGTAAAATCAATACAATACCCAGCCCAAAGAACCACATGAGGCGTCTTCAGTTTAAAAAAAAAAACAGCTACAGCCCTGAGTATGTGTGCAAAAGCCTGTGTTCAGATGTGCAATGTCAGTAATTTGCCATTTGATTGAATGTTTTAACTTCTGTTTTTTACTCTAATGAATTTGTCTCTTAATGACAGGCTGTTAATGAGTCAAAGGGAGTTTTCTGTCACAACAGCACGACCTACGTTCAGCCAAAGGCCACGGTGGAATGAGTTTGAGCGAGCACTAAATACTGGATATGTGTTGTATAACTGTAGAGAAAATCCGCTCTTAATTTATGCGTGCTGCACTATGCATAATAATTAGGTTGGGTGTTCATTGTGTGATAATAATTTAAAGAGCACTTTATTTAGCACAGTCAGCCTTGTGCAGACAGCAGATACAGAAATAGAGACATCAATACAGGAAAAGTGATAGTGGCCAGCTTTTTGAAACCCAGTCAGTGCCATCTAGAAGTACTTGGGCTGTTCTCCTGTGTTTTACTTGATTATTTTTTGTCCTGTACAGTACTCCAGTCTGAAGCAGCCTCTGGCCTGGACCTGAGGCTTCGGCCTTCAAGAGGTGGCAGATTGGGCAGCAGCACTCGTGTGGGCGAGCGAGTGCCTGAAATGGACTCCAGTGGGAGGAAGAGTAATTTATATGCTGGAGGTCTGAGATCTGCCACCTGTGGGAGTAGGAGCAAGAGAGCAAAAGAGAGAGAGAGTGAGAGAAGAGAGAGAGAGAGAGAGAGAGAGAGAGAGAGAGAGAGAGAGAGAGAGAGAGAGAGAGAGAGAGAGAGAGA
>JBBPDB010000128.1:24119325-24130404 GCA_037974465.1 Brachypetersius altus
ACAACCCCAAAACATCACTGAACCTCCACCATGTTTGACTGTAGGTACTGTGTTCTTTTCTTTGTAGGCCTCATTCCGTTTTTGGTAAACAGTAGACTGATGTGCTTTACCAAAAAGCTCTATCATGGTTTCATCTGTCCACACAACATTTTCTCAGAAGGATTTTGGCTTCCTCAAGTACATTTTGGCAAACTGTAGTCCTGCTTTTTTATGTCTCTGTGTCAGCAGTGGTGTCCTCCTGGGTCTCCTGCCATAGTGTTTTGTTTATTTAAACATTGACGGATAGTTTGCTCTGACACTGATGCTCCCTGAGCCTGCAGGACAGCTTAAATTTCATTGGACGTATATTTTCCACAATCCAGACTATCCTGCGCTGCAACCTTTCATCAATTTTTCTCTTCCGTCCACGCCCAGGGAGATTAGCTACAGCGCCATGGGTTTCTCCTAATTCTCCCAATTTCCAAATAAAGATATGGTTCTGTATAGCATACTTTTAAAGGAAATGGTCAAAATAAGAGAAATGATGGAGCATTTACAGAACTTAAATTAATCATTAAAAGAAAACAAAGCTCTTGTTGACTCTTAAACAAAAGGGCAGTAATTACCTTTTACATACGTCTAATAGTGTCTTACTATCCAACTAGTCACATTGCGAGAAGAGGGTGTTGATTCCAGCAGCGTTTTTTTTAAATACTTTTCCTCATTAAATAAGCTTGTCCACTTCTAAGAAATGCTTTTATCAGCTGCTCAAGTGCATGACTTTTAATAGCTGTGTCACATGAGTGACTAGCTTGGGATTCTTTTTTATCTATCCCATTATGAAAAGCTTAATGTAGGTGAGAACAAAAGTATACTCATACTAACAGCTATCGCACATGCCACTGATTCTCTAATATTTATATGGTTTGTGGACATGCAACCTATTGATGTTGTATACCCCAATACTATAGAAAAAAAATGATAATTCCACTAGACTTTAAAAAGTAAGAATTATTTCATTATATATTCTGAAATCAAGGGTATTAATAGGGAATCTGCCTCTTGTTTGCTGTCTCTGCTCTTCTAGGAAAGCTTTACTTTGGAACAATGCGGGGAGTATTGCATTCAGTCACAAGAGTATTAGTGAGGTCAGCTCTGATGTTGGGTAATTCATTTTAAATCACAAATGACACTCCATCTCATCACAAAGGTATCGGATGGAGCTTTATCAGTCCAGAAAACTGTTCCCGTGCTTCACTAGATAATAGTTACTCAGTGGAAAGGATGTCTGAATACTTTTAGATATAAAGTTAGTGTATATACACATTTGTATTCATAAGAACATTTCTCACCATTTATTCTTTTATTGTTATAACTAACAATAGTCAGTAGATTACATATGGTTGAAAGTTCTGCCAGAGTACCAATTAATTAAGACAAATGTCTATATCTCTCAGGTGTAAAATGGAAATCGATCAGTTCAGATTGGCTGCTCCATCTTAATGCCTTGTCTAAGCAGTTTCCATTTAGAACACACTAGAAACCCTAAATATACTTTTATCTTAAGGCAAGAACACTTGTGTCTTCCAGCAACACGAAAATTTCACAACATGAAAATGCACTCAATTTAGATTATACGTGTCAGGCAATTTAGCTCTTCAGACTTTCAGGTCCAATACATTTTCTATGCCAAAATTCACTTTAAGTTCAACTTTGCTAAACTTTCACATGCATCTTCAACCAGTAAGCCTACGGGCTTGTCTCCGTTTACCTGAGATGGCCTTTTGTGTATCAGCACCAAATGTCCTAAATGGAGTAATCGCTTATTCGGTGCAGTGGCAAGACTGTGTTGTTATTTTTAGTTTTGTAGTTTTGTAGTTCATGTTGGAATATTTAGCCAGCTTGTGAATGGATAGAGCTCTTCGGCCTCAAACTGCTTCAAACACGTCCCCCCACATCCGCAATGAGAGTTTTGGCTACAGTACAAATCAGTGAGAGCACTAAACTCTCACAAGTATCTGCTATAATTAAGTTCAGTGTTGTGTCAGTGCTGTAGCTACACCAGTATACTTTAGAGGATTTTTTTTCTTAATGCCAGTCCTCTGAACCATCCTCAGGCATGCATATTCCACAAGGCTAGCTGTCTAGTGTGACTGCAGCCTCTGTGTTACATCTGTATATCACAGTTTTCCCTCACTTGCATGAACTTTGAACTTCAATCGCACCAGTTCCTACAGGCTATTAACCTCCTGTCTGCACATGCAAATGCATTGCTCCCACAGCACTGTGCAAACTCACTTTTGCATATATTCTCAAGAGTCAGCTCCTATACAACCCCCTTAGACAAGCCCCTCTGTTTAGATAAAGGCGAAGAGGTCTCTCAAATTTCAGAAAAAGGGTGATCAGTTATGGTCCTAGATGTAGGGATGAGTCTATGATCAGCGAAGTGAGGAGATGCTGCAGAGGGAGCTAAAGGGTGAACATGAACTCCCATGGCAGAAGGAACATGCAGAAGCTGCGAAGCTCCTCATAGAAGGCTCCTGTCTTGAACTGGCCATTTCTCCATTTAAAAAGTGGCAAACAGAGGTGAACGCAAGACGGCAAAGGACAGAAATGATCTGTGAATTAACTCACTGCTGACAGCTTTGTTAACGCCTCGGCCTGCCTTCGCCAGATAATGGGCAAAGCACGAAAACCCCTCGCTAACAACCTCGTTAGAATTCCCCTCTGCTACGCTGCCCAATGATCAGCCCGAGAGAAGGCGGACGAGACATCTGCGATATTACAGCTTTGACAGCCTCCAAATAATAGCACATAAAGCAGTTATGTCTGAACTACCCTGGCATTAAAATGACAGCAGCGTTTAGATGTTATAAGGGTTAGTCATAATGGTGAACAGACTGAGATACGCCATTGTTAACTGCCACTAATTTCAGAGTTACAGAGTTGAATGCCCTCCAGTGGACCTCTTATAAAGACCTCTGGTGCTTCATTATATTTCCCAAAAGTAAATCTGGCTATAACAGAAAACAAATATGTCATGTTTCAAAGCCATAAGCGGTGAAAGGTCAATCCTTACCACAGATAAAGGGATTTTTTTAAAATACTATATTGGAAAAATTCCTAGCAAACAAAAGGCTTGTGGTAGCACGAAAACATTGTTTCAAGTATACCATTCTTTCCTTAATCCATCCAGCGCATATAAGGAAAGTAATGCACAAAAACAGCATACTTTGAATTTACAGATTTTATGTGGATTTAAATCGGCCCAGTTGTGTTGGATTTCCAAGCAGTATTTCGGCTTAGGCTGCTTTTGAATGGGCAGCCAATCATAAAAAAAGGTCATGTACATTTATCAGCATAGGAATGATCAGAGCCTGTTTAATTCTAAGGTAGCTTTGTTGCCTCACCACTCCAGGGTTGGGGGTTCGAATCCGGGTCCTGTGTGTGTTGAGTTTTTCTTGTGGTGGCGTGGGTTTCCTCCGGGGTCTCTGTTTTCTCTCACAGTCCAAAGACGTGCATCATGTGAGTTGGGGTTTCCAAATTGACCATAGGTCTAGGTCAGGGTGTGTGTGTGTGTGTGTGTGTATGTGCGCCCTGCGGTGAGTTGGCGACCCGCCCAGGGTGAGTCCCTGCCTCTGAGTGAGGATAAGCGGTATAATGAGAGGTTTGAAATGGCTATCCAAAGCAAACGATGACTAGTTTTGGTGTACAAACGCAAAGAAAAATGTGGGGGTGTTGTTTGGGATGACCGAAAGTGGTGACAGAAAAACAGATAAAGTTTAAATGATGCAGATTAAAATGTAGTAATTAATTACAACTTTTAATAAGTACATACTATTCCATGTACAGCACACATATAAACATCATTCAGTTCATAATTATTGTAATGTGTGTACATCTAGCCATTTTAACTGCAGCTTCAAATATGACTCAGCTACTCAGATTTTAACATTGGTCCTGTTTTATAATAAACAAGTCTGACATGCATGACTTTAAAAGTCATTGACGTTTTAGGAGACATTTGGAGATGTGGAAGTGCATCAATAACAGGTCCGCCGACCCTCTGCAAAAAAAGCTCTCAGTGAGAATGATTGCAAATGAAATCATATTGGTTGGCCTATTCAAACTAATCACTCCTGCAGGCTTGTTTTGGTTGCTGATCTTGTGCGAAGTAGCTTTGTTTATTCCTATTCGCCGCAATGACACGTCAGGTCAGGGCGGAATTCATGCAAAGGACAAACCAAAGTGCCTGAAGCTCAAAATACTGTAAATGTTAAGTTACTCAGTCTATTCATATTGCTGGAATGGGAGTCATTTAAAGGGGTCAATAATCAAACTTAATAATGCTGATGGAAATGATTGTTTGTGCTTTGTTTATGTTGTGTTTCTGCTTGGTGCCCTGGAGCACAGAACTGCATTATGGGGTGCAGGGACGGAGACCACTGGGTTTTAGATAGGTTACATACATATTTGCATACTGCTTGCATGATTATTATTTTTATTTTGTCCCTCCTGAGTTTCTTAGATTATAGCAGCTGTTTTCTTGTACATTTTACTTTGAATAATGCTCTTATGCACATTTCAGTAAAAATCTTTTAACCATTTATGGCTTTTGTTTTATGACTCATCTGAAAGTGCCGTAATATTTGTCTTTGATAAACGTAATATCAGAATGCTGCACAATACATATGCTAAAAAATACATGCTTGATCTGGCAACAAGAATCTGTCTTTGATAAAAGGGATTTGATTTGTTTTTAACTACCTGCACACAGTCTAATGCTTCCGAACATACAAACAAGCAAATGATTATCAGAATGGTCCCAAACATTCCGCTTTCTCTATAATTATTGTTTTTATTATAGAAAATGTACATATATTTTTTAGCATACGTTTTTAACACTGCCCTTTACATCGTGTAAACATTTAATGATGAATGAACCAGTAGATAGTATCTAAATTAATGTTAAATTATTACCATAATGCATGTTCTTTCCTCTTCTCTTAGCATTTCAGAGATAAAAGATTTTGTCACACCAATGATGAAACCCTCCAGCCAGCAGAAGGGCTGATTTTCTTATTTGGGTTTTTGCTGGGCCTAATAATTCATCACCAGATGTTAACCTGAATATCCCACTGACATAGCTCATTCTGATCTACCGAAGGAAGGAAAGAGTGTAACACTGTACTTACGTTAGTTTAACGGTTTCTTTAAAACACCAAAGGCATTGTAGTCTACTAAATACTTAAAATGCTTTACTGTGTTAAGTAAAGTGTAGTTAATGAGTTATGTAAGGTTTAGTGGGGTCAGTTTTGCCCTGAAATTAAAGGTAAGATTTTGATGTGTTTAATGTAAGTAAAGTATCATGATGAATAGGCCAGTAGACATAGTCCAAGAGGGTTCCTCAGTGTTCCAAGACAGCGTGATTGACTTTCCTATATCTGGTTGGATAAAGGGGTCCCTCTCTCCTCTCTAACATTATACAGCCATTACTTATCAACTTACATTATATGGACAAAAGTATTGGGATGTCTGAACATTTCACCAACAGGGACTTTAATAAGATTGCATTCAAATACACAGAATATGGAGCTGATCTCATCTCTGCAGCTATAACTGTTGTAATGCTTTCTACAAGATTTTGATGTTTCTGTGGGAATTTGTACCCATTAATTCTGTAGAGCATTTTTGAGGAGAGGCACAGATGTATTGCTGGTGATCACTGTTCCAGTTCATCCCAAAGGTGATGAATGGGATGTTGAAAGGTATTGATATCAGGGCTCTGTACAAGCCAGTCATGTTCTCCAACCATGTCTTTATGGACCTTGTTTTGTGCACTGGGGAACTGCCATGCTGGAATAGAGACCGTTCTTCCCCAAATTGTGTCCACAATGTTGAAAGCATTGCGTTGTCCACAATGGCTTGGTCTGATGAAGCATTAAGATTAAGCCCTTAACAGGAAGTAAGAGGCCTAGCTCGAACCCTGAAAACAGGTGTGTCCCAATATTTTTATCCATATTGTATAGTCATCTGGTGGCTGATGGGAGAAAATTGGGTGAAAAAAGAAAACAGAAAAAGAAATAATTACATAACCCAAACAATCTGGCTGCACTGGTGTTAAGAAATGTTTTTTCATCTTCTACTAAACTTCCCTCTCCAGGTTTTTAAGGCTAGAATATTATCTTAATATTTCATACGGGGAAATACTTTCAAAGATCATTGTTTTATTGTCTTTATATTCCATAAAATTTCACAAGATTTAATGGCTGCCAAGTAGTCTACGACTTCAAAATTGTATTGAAGATGCTAAACTTACTTTCCACATGATGGATTTCTGAAATTGTTTTGTTGTCACAGCAGCAGTTTAAAGGCTCTGTTAATCAATATCTGTCTACTTTGTACTTTCTTTACCAAAGAAGAATGATCTGTAGTGAGGGAAACTTGTGAAGATGACTCTATGAAAAATTGTTGCTGAATTAATGTGAAAATTGCATTTCAACAGCTTTCACCAGCTTTTGCCCATTTTGTTCATACAGTGAGGAACATTTGAACACCCAGCGATTTAGCAAGATCTCCCACTTAGAAATCATGGAGAGAAATTCACATTGTAGGTGCATTCCCACTGTAAGGAAATCACATTGTATGATTTGGAAAGAATTTATTTGTATTGCACTTGTGTGAATGTGAATGTCAGACCCCTCCATGATTTCTACTTGGGAAAACTTGCAAAATCGCAGGGTGTTCTAATACTTATGTTCCTCACTGTATTGAAGAACACTTAGAACTCAGTACCAAACTAATTTACATATAACTCAGTTACATTGTTAATTACAAAATATAAAGATATACTGCAATGCAAAATGTATTACATTCTTTTCTAACACTATGATTCCACTGATTTGATTCTGTTCCTTGCTGTAAATATGACTTTTTTCAAATGATGTAATAGCTTCTTTCAGAATACTTGCAGCCTGACCTCCATACAATGGCTGCGTCCGAAATCGCGTACTTCCCTACTATATAGTATGCGAAAACAGTATGCGAGGCGAGTAGTATGTCCGAATCGAAAAACAGTAGGCGAGAAGTACCCGGGTGACCTACTGTTTCCGGCCGAATTCTGTAGTAGGCATTCGATGGGCACTGCACTATCCCATAAGGCAGAAAACAGAAATGCCGAAAAAATGGCTCTTTTCAAGTGTAAGTACCTTAAAGAAAAGGTTACATTACAGGTTTGTTGTGGTTAAATTACACTTGTGAGTAAATGCCCTCTGTAAAGGTAAAAAATAACACGTTGTACCGACACATGACACGTTTTAACAATAGAGCAGTATATTCTAATTCAAATGTAGTACCTACTAATGTAGTATGCGATTTTGGATGCATCCAATGTTCTGGTCAGGAAGATGCCTTCATGTGCACGGCCCTCTCCTTAAAGAGAAGAATGACACTGTGAACAAGGCTGTCACTATCGGTTACTTTGGTTGTCGATCGTCATCAGAAAAATGTATTGATCCTGGTGGAAATGTCAAAGATCCTAAAAAATGACTAAGCTATTAAAGATCTATAACTTTTCAAAGATCCTAAAAGTACTTAAAACATAATATAGATAGAACATTTAAAGTTAATACTGAATAAAATAAAATTTATGACTTAATAAGATCCAAAATCAGTGCATGATAGAGGATGCATCCATCAGGATTTTCTTAATGCAAGAGAAACCAGTAGGACATTTTTTTTTCCAAATCGTTGCCTTTTGTATAAGTATTATATACTTTGATATTATTTATTTGTCACTTTGTTGACAGGGGTGTTGATTGGCCATTTTTTGTCAACAAGTAGCAGTGGTGGGGGAGGAGATTTATAATCAGAGCCTGCAACACCAGTGTCTTCCTAGGCCACTGTTGCTGTTACCTTTGTTGCCTATACCAAGAAACGCCTTAGTACTCTTACATGTAGCTCATTAAAACAACCAGTGGGTTTGGACAGATCAAATGGACAGATTCTCAGTACATAAAAGACATTTGTGTTTGTAAAGAGGAGACACTTTACACATGTCACGTCCCCAGTTGCTATTTTAGTTTGGTCCTTGTCAATCCACCCTCGCACTACCCTTGCTTTGTGTTCGTCTTTGTGTTTTGCTCTGCTTTGAGTTCTGGCCATCTTTGTTTTGAATATAAATAAAAAGAAACACGAAGATGACTGCATCTGCGCCTCCTTCCTGGATGAGCATAGCCCATACGTCGTGCATTTTCGTGAATTTAATTTTGCAAGAAGAATAAAATATTTATATACAAATTTGCCCTGCTTTGTCATTGTTTAACAAAGTTTTACAAATCTTACAGACTCAAACGTGCCAGTATGTAAATGAAATATAAATGCTATTCAATGCATTTAAAATGAAGTAATAGAGCAAAACAGAACTCTTGAGTTCTACAGATTAATTGTGAGTGAGAGTGGAACAAGGACCTCTGGAGGTGTTCTGTAGGCTAGAAGTCTTCACCAGGTCAGTGGATTCAGCTTGTGTCCACTTTATAAAATCACTTTGAAGAACACTCTTTGTACTCTCAGTGCTAACAGGGGGATAGCATTGCTGATGCTTCTTGTCTGAAGCTTTTGTCGATTTTATGACACCAGGACCAGCCTATTCCCACCTGCTCCCTTCCCCTCCCCTCCCTGACACCCCCCTGCCCTCAGCACCTGGAGCACAACTCAGTCAGTTCACTCACAAAACACACAATGCCTCTCTATCAAATAGGGCAGTCCCCACAGGGAGTATGAATTATGAAGCACATACACTTTCTCATTCTCATTTCTCATTGTGGTTCCATATCTCTGGCGGATTACATTCGAATGCCTGGGGTGCCTCGTTGTAGTCTCTCAACGCCGAGCACCTGCAGGCACTGTGCTATACATTGTAACTGTCGTACATGGATAGGAATGATCATCACTGTGGCAGAAGGTGCAGTTATTCGGACAAATCCATAATCCATTTAGAAAGGTCTGTGCTAATGCTAATTTTAAAATTGGCAGAAAAATAACTTAAAATACATCAGTTCAGTACTGCTCGGCAGTATGGGGCCTTACGGCATAACTGTAGTGTCTGCTGAGTCAGGGGATTACTTAGTGGTACACAATGAAGTCTTTGTACAGAGGACCTGTATATTACTTTCCAAATTTACCAATTTACCACGTGGACGCAGTGCCCAATTTCGCACAAGTCGCAGTATGTTTGGGTGTTTAGTCCTGCAGCCTGCCGGCATACATCCACACAAGCTACAGCCAGCAGACACAGCAACTGTCCAGTGGACTTTGGACCCAGAGCTCATCAGATTCAGAATCACATTTATTGGCCGACACATATGTAAGCAACACATACATGGAATTAGATTCTGGCCGATGGTGTCTCTCGAGCACAACAGTATAAACAAAAACAATGTAAATGTAAAAATTACGTGTGTCTGCACCACAACCATATGTCTCTTACAGATTCTGATTTTGATTAAATTACGTCAGTTGACGCTGTCAGATGTTCTTTTAAGTGTATTTTATTATTATTTTTATTGATTGTTTTTATATTGTAGTTCGAAATTTGAAGTTTATTGTGATCTTGAAACATTAAAGTTCAATATGTTTATTTCTTTTGTTCTGTTCAAAATGTTTTCTTTGAATAAATACAATTTCACAAGCAACACAGTCTAGTTTTTATACATAGCATAAAAGTAAAAAAACTATATACGCAGTGTTATCTTCATTTTAGATGTCAGAAAGGATTTGCGGCTCCCGGTGTTCTCTCTTTTGTGGAAACCGGATCCAAATGACTCTTTAAAGGTTTCTTAACCTGATTGTTAAAGGTTGCCGACCGCTGTGCTAGACTAAACAAAAAAAAAAGCGTTGTTTAGTTTGTAACATTTTGACATATAAAATTGGCACCAGCTCGGTGACTGACACCATCATACTATGTTGCAACTGTCAAAAAAAAAAAAAAAGAATATTCCACGTAATCCAGAGAAGCGGAGTGTTAATCTGCCCGGTTGAGTAAAACAACCAGCTGGGAAGCCAACAAACAGTCTTGGATTCCCTCCAGCAAGGTGGGTGTTTCCAGTAAAGTGGCCATTCATTTTGCTCTAAGCATAATTGGCAATTAATAAAGCATATGAAGACCTTTTATTTGTCTTTTAGATCATATTGTTAGAGACCTTTGCGCAGCTGTGCCGAAAATTTCCTCACTGACCGTTTTATACTCCTGGCAGAAGAGAAGACACGTTAACGACACGAGGAGTACATGAGATTGTCTTGGTTCTATTATCTATGATTTCTCCTGGAGAAAGTTAATTTAATGAGCATTATCAGCAGCTAATGGGAATTATAATTAGTCAGATGAAGAAGATTATCTCTGCATAATTAGCTGTATCTGTCAGCCTCAATTAAAATGATGGGAATTAGGAAGAGGCTCAGGGTCCTGTGGCTGAGGCAGGCTGCTTTTTGCTCCCAGCCTGAGCTGTGATATGCAAATCGGACCGTGGTGAAGTCCCTGAAAGTAGGCCGGGTACAAATGCATGTAAGCACACAGCATCTGTAGAGGTCCAACGAAGTAGTGTTTTAGGGAGAGGGAGAGAGAAGAAAAGATAAAGCCGGAGCCCTCTGCTCCTCTGCGGTCTCAACAAGCCTGGCTAAAATATCTGAACAGAATAATAATAATAGCTTCAAAACTCAAATACCCTTTGGTTCTGTCTTCTCAAGAGTATTTTACTTCCGTCTCATCCTCAAGCGTCCAGCACTGAATTTTTACAGACGTGATTTAAAGAGGATTAATAAGTGACCTATGTGGCATCTTGAATAAAAGCTACAGCAAATTGTACCATGCAAAATAGTTACATTTAGCCTAGTCAAATTTAAAGCAGTTATATTGATTAACTCATTACAATGGCGCCTCTCAAGTGATGGAATAAAGTGTCAAGTGGTCGAGGCAAGTGAACTTCTTGAAGTTGATGTGTTGGAAACAGGAAACATCCCACAGAAGAGATGCTGTTGCATAAATTGCTGAAAAAAAATCATGCTGGCTATGATAAAAAGCTGTCAGAACACACAGTGCATCAC
>JBBPDB010000128.1:24156753-24191306 GCA_037974465.1 Brachypetersius altus
TGGGTCTTTCAGCAAGATAATGACCCTAAACATGTGGCCAAATCTACACAGAAATGGTTCACCAGACACAGAATCAATGGTTCACCAGACACAGAATCACCGCACTTCAGGGGGCGCTAGTGCATAGGGCACACCCACCTAAGGACACACCTGCCTAGGGCTCCTACCTTGGTCCCTATCAGTAAGATACATAACTTTCTGTCCAGATGTCATCAATCCCTATCAGACTGAATTCATATCATCCAGTAAAAAATAGTGGAAAAAATAACAAAAAAAACAAACACTATGTTAGTGCATTGCACTGAAGCGACAGTCATTAGAATCCAGTCACTCTAGTAAAAATGACCATAAATGTAGACGGAAATGAAAAGAATCTGTGTAATGAAAACTTTGCTCTTCGTAATATTAATAATCTATGTGATACATATGTTACATTTTGTTCCGGTAATGCAGTACTATCACACGACACTCAAACACACTTACGCACACACACACGCACACACACCTGTTATATCCCACCTGTTTACAGGTTTGCAAGGTGACTGACCTGATGATCCAAGTGACATGTCAGGTCAAAAAGCTCTCCGCACAGCACACAGCTATGCATTTTTGCAAGTAAAGAAGAACAAAAACATCAATAAAAACCCCAATGGGAAAAGACCATACTGCTGAAAGAGTACTATAAACAAATCATGCAGATATCATAGTGAAGTACACCACTCAGACAGTCCCTCTGTTTAAAGTATTATAGGAATGATTTTGAAGTGATGTGCTATGCGTCTCTAGTGTTAGCCTGTTTTTTATTTTGTTCTTCTTAAAGACCTGTATTTTTATCACTGTAAATCAAATGAATTTATTACTGTATTTACCTGCTTACGCCTGTGCATGTATTACAGTACAGTCTATACAAGGTTAATATCTGTATTTTGCGTTCTAGCACCACAGGAGTTCAGTGTAAACTGTTCAGTACAAATATGGGTTTACCTTTACATTTTCTTTCAGGGTAAAGCTGAGTTTAAAATGGAAATTAAAGTGTCTTGGCAGCATATTTGGGGCATATGTGTTTTCACATCACAACAGTGTGGTTTTTCAATATACACGGGTGTTCTTGGAACGTATATATACACAGAAAACTATATATATATATTACTGTATATAAATATGTATATATACAGTAAACATTCCAAGATAAGCAACAAAGAACACTCTTGTAAAATATAATGCCTTTTTAAAATTACACGTTTTTAAAGTTGAAAGTTAAATGGCTCTTTTAAAGTTAAAGTATCGTAAGGCCCCATATATACCTATGTCCCTTAAAGACATATAATGTATTTTACTGGCATTTATTTATTTCATTTAGGATTTACGTCATGAATTCAGACTTTTTAGTTGCACAACACAGACGGTCAGGTGTGTTTACATCAGCTCAGTAGGTGAACATGGGTCATATGGAATACCAGCCACCTGTTAACTTCCTTATAGAGGGAGAGAGAGAGAGAGATAAAGAACTTTCCCTGGCAGGACAAACAGAGCATTAACTGTCATGCCATGTCATGAGGCAAAGGACTAAGCTGTGTGTTATTATCTGGAAACATTTACTGAGTCTTTGTTGATCTCAACAGCAACAAATGGGCCATTTGCCTTGAAAGGACCCTCTTCCGATTACTTTATAATGCAACAAAGAGGCTTATTTACCTTTATTATATAAATCATGTCTCTTATCTGCTCTCTCTGTCAGTACAGGTCCAATCTACCCTCACATCAGCCACAAAATGCGAAACCGCACGTCCATCACCCGTACCACAGAGCTCACAACACAAGATACCACAGCATACTGTGTGTACAACATGTGCCCACATAACTGCCAGTCCTCTCACACACAAATACACACTCTCTATCTAACCCATACCACCACAACATCACATAACTTTCTGTCCAACAACCACACACACACACACACACACACACTCTCTCTTTCAACCCCCATAAACTGTCTGGACCAGGCTCATCAGAATCGTTGCCATGGCTACACGACCCGAAAAGCTGGCATCACCTCAGATACCTCAACCAGATAATCTGAACTCTGTCAGAGCAGAGGGAACGGACACACATATACACACACACACATACACACACACACACACACACACACACACACACACACACACAGACGGTCAAAGCGGAAGGACAGTGACTCACATCTGAGTATGAAATGTTCATCTGGTGAAATGCAGGGCAAACTGTCCAGAGATTAACTATAAATTAAAAGTTTGGAACATTCATTTCATATTCCATTATCCAATGTAATGTGGATTAAGTACCATCTAGAGAGGAACTGTGAATATCAATTAATTATTATTTTGTTCTTGATTTTTACATGCATTTTCTTCAGTCACTGTATTCTATATTTTACAATAAACTTGTATTATTGTACACAAACTATTTATTATTTTATTCTTGGTTTTTACACGCATTTTCTTCAGTCATTGTATTCTATATACTTCCATATGTTACACATATACTAGAATGATCTTTTTTTTTATCTGAACTTTAGCATATTAGAATCATGTTATACACTGAGGTGCAAACATTACTTTCTGTGTTTTCCTTTTTAGGCCTGGAAATGAGCAAATGAACATTTCAGAATTTTGATAAAGGAAAGACCAAAGAAAAGAATATGCCTAGAAACAAAAGAAACAATAGAAAGGTTATGATTACAGAAGAAATTAAGAAGAAATGTTCCCACTGTTGAGATTTAAGAACATTTGTGACACATACCTTACAGTCCATTATTGCACATGATCAGACTCATCAAAAGGGTACATGTTAACATTCACTTTAAAGAGTCTGCTTTATAGTGATAGTATTTTTTGGAAGCATTGGAAGCTATTTAATTTAATCCATGTTTAAACAACGATGCACTGTACCCTACTGTGCAAAAGTGGGCAGTGGGAGGTTTTGCCTAGAAAACAATTATTTTACAATAAACTTGTATTTATTGTCCAGTACATCGTTCTAATCAATGTTTCATTGCATTAAATCAGGAGTGCTGCCAGTGATAGGGTTTAACAAATCCATGTGAAGACTGGAGGCAGTCCAGAAATCTGGAATCAAGCCTTTTTTTAAATTAGTTCACAAGGTAGCAACCACTTGTTGTCCAAATAAATGGTTTTAAGCAAGCTATTTGCTTAGGTTCCACATACTTTTGCACTGTACAATAAAAGACGAATCTGAGAAAAAAAGAAACTTTGGTAGGACGTACACATACACATTCAGACACACACACGAGAGAGAGAGAGAGAGAGAGAGAGAGATCTGTGGACAAATTAAAAGACAGATGAAGAAGACATTTTAAAGATCTCTGAAGTGAGATTTAAACATGTGTTGGTATGTGTGTGTGCTGGCATGTTTGTCGATTTTGGAGAAGGTGTGTGTTGGTCTAAGTTGCTCCTGTAAGTGTGTGTCTGTGTGCTTGGCGTTTGGATGGAATGGATTATGCGATTACAGTCAGGCAGGTCATGTGACGTGTGGTCTGCAGTGACCCTGCTTACAGCCAGATTACCCTGGTGAAGGTGAGGCAACCTCTCCTCTCTACCCTTCTGTTCTTCCACCTCTCCATCATTCCATCCGTACTGCAGCTTCATGCCCTCCCCTCCTCATGGTCAAATCCCATTTCCTGCTGGCTGCAGCCGGACGGACTGCTACACCCGCACTCTCTCACCTGGAAACATTTATTTTACTCCTCTACATACAGAAGAGCCTTTACAGCCACCATCATCACTTCCTTCACCCTTTTACCATACATGCTGAAGGTAAGATTGACCTTTAAGTGGCCTTTGCCCATGCCCACCTCTCTGCTCACAGGATTTCTCCCAAAGTTATGATGGACTGCTTAGTGAGGCAGTACAGCTTTTACAAGCAGAACTGCATTAGATGATACACAAATTTGTTTAACAGTACCAGACAAGCTTCAGAATGTCTTTTCTGACAACTCACAAACAGAACAAGCAATTCACTGTAAATGCGGATACTCAGTTGCACTCTTTTTGAGATATGCCAGTGTGAACCATTCCGGCCAGTGGCACTAAAATGTTGCACATTTATGAAAAACTGAGTACCATCTGGGGGTCCCTCAGGACCGAGTTGAGAACCACTGAGGCTGTGAACTGAAGAGTTGTTATTTTGAAAGCAACAAGAATAGATAACAGAGCCAGATTTGTAATGTGTAGAGATGGTAGTTAACAAAACTTTGCAAAAACATACAACTTTTCAGCGTGGTTTTAGGAAGTATGTTTAATTGGTGTTGAACCTTGATATCATGCGGATGCTCTTTAAGCACAATGCTCTTGAACCCTCTTTCACACTTTTATTTTCAGGTAGGGTTTTATGTCTGGGAATAAAAAGGTGGCTTTGCTCGCTTATTATGGTTGAGAAATGACCTGCCCTAAAACTATCACAAGCAACAACAACAGCTTTCCAGGACATGAGAGAGTCTGACTGCCAAGTTCATGGGATGGGAAAACGGCGTGGCTGCTCACAGAAGCGAGATTTGCCACATGAAGATTAAACTCTGTTCTCAGTTCACATATATTTCTTGCTTATGATTCATTAGGTACACTGGCGAGAAAAATCGTTCTCCTTGTGAGACACAGGCAAAATAATGGGACTTACTTTAGCGTAAAAACTAAGACGATCAATCCCATGCGCCAAATTTAGTATTGTCTTTATTGTCTTAGTGAGCCTGAAAATAGTAAAGCAGAAAATGTTTTAAAGGGTTTAGATTGGTGGGAAACAGAGCAGAGACAATATGGGTTACAGAGAGCTGAGATATGGCTGATTGCCTGAAGTTTCCTCGACACAGCACATGTTTCATGATTGGACTCTGACTTTCTTAATGTAAAAACCATAAAGAAGAATACGTAACATATAATTTAGTGAGTTATTAAGTACGTTTCAAAAATGGTTCGTTGACAGCTACGGGGCCTCTGTTTCAAACTGTATGTTACTGCACTGCTGTGATGCTTACATATCATGCTGGCGCCCTCTATCAGTGGCCTGTGTTAGACCCACAGGGAATTACTGGACAACATTTAAAAAGTAATTACCGTTGAGCGTGGGCAGCACTGATTAATCCTGTTAGGCTACCACTAATTATCGTGTCGCAGTGACCGCTTGACCTTTTCTTTTCCTTCTTTGAGTATAACATTAATTATAATTCTGTGAAAGTGGAAAGGCTTCTCATGTTTTAGATAAGAATCACTCTGTAAAATATAGAGAATTCCACATAAGATAATTAATTACTGCTTTTTGTCTTTTTTTTTTAATAAATATAACTTGAAAAAACCTATCCTTGACATTGCATTTATTTTGTAATGGCATGCTGATAAACAGAAATTGTCCAGAATTATTTGGAATGCATTATTTTCCTGAAATGTGGCGATTTTTCTGACAGTGATGTTATGCCAATACTGAAAATAGAGATTAAAAAGTCTCAATTTTATAAGGAGTAATAAGAAGCAAAAAGGAGTATTTCTCACTCTGCCATATCTGTAAAATATAAACAATACCTTAGATATTACTGTGCATTTTGTGTACAGAACAGAAGCTTACTGATTCATAAAACAATTATAATAGGCAGATGATGAAAGAGCTTCCAACTGGCATCTGTTATGAGTTCGTTTCAAGAGAGATGTTTTTTTCCAGCACAAGGAAGCGCAATGAAATTACTGTTGTTGGTAATTGCTAGTATGCTACAGACAGGACAAATACAGATTAGGTTAAAAAAAAAAAACACTGTCTGGTCTTCCAGCTGCTTAAATAGCTCATCAAAAGTGAAGTGTAAACATGTATTAACTGGTTGTGTATTTTTCAGGTGATGATGGTTGGAGAGTGGGGATGAGGAGCCATGAGTTACTCCTTAATCACTTTCAGACAGCCCCACTCCCTCATTCCTGTCCACCTGCTCCTGTCCCTGTCCTTCTTCGTTTGTCTGGGTTTCTGTGGGCCAGCCCGTGCTCCTCTCTTGGCTGGCCAACCCTTTCTGGTTCTGTGGGGTGTGCCCAATAAGGACTGCCTAGGCCGTCCAGACCCAGCAGGTTTCGGGATGGAGTGGGAGGGGCGCGTGGCCTTATTTTACGAGGATTCCCTCGGACTCTACCCATATTTCAATGCTGAGGGTCAGTCGGTCAACCGTGGTCTGCCACAGCATACTAGCCTGGACCTCCACCTTCAGAAGGTGGAGGGGGACCTGACAGCCACTCTGCCACTGGCAGGATCACCCGGGCTAGGAGTTCTGTGGTGGAATGAGTGGGCCCCTCAGTGGAGCAGGAACAAGGACAAGCAGGGGAGGTATCTAGAAGAGTCCCGAGCGCTGCTGCGGGGATTTTTCCCTGACTGGAGTGCAGAAGAGGTGGAAAAATGGGCTCAGGTAAATCTACAAACTTTGTTTTATGGAACATCAATACCAATGTATTTATTTGTACATATGTATTTGTGTGAGATCTTTAAAAAGTGCTTCTCCAGTCATATATTAAGTCTTATATTAAGTCTCATATAGTCTTATATTATTAAAAAGCTATACAAATAAGGCACTGATATGAATTCCTGCCAGGTGGACTTTGAAGCGGCAGCCCAGTCCATTCTTATGGAGACCCTGAGAGAGCTGAAGAGGCTCCGTCCACAGAGGTTGTGGGGCGTGGCTCCATACCCAAGCTGTTACAACTCGGACCCTGCCCAGATGCAGCTGGCCAATTACACAGGTCGCTGTCCGGCTGCAGAGATGGCCCTGAACGATGAGATGATGTGGTTATGGAAACGAAGTTCAGCACTCTACCCAGTTCTCTCACTGGAGAAACTTCCTGAAGGGACCAAGGGGGCATGGCTTTACACATCCAATCAGCTCAGAGAGGCACTACGAGTGGCAGCTCTTGCAGGGTCAACCTCTGATCTTCCTGTTTTTCCATTGATCAAGAGTGCGTACACCTCCTCCAGTACATTTCTCTCTGAGGTAATAACCAACTCCACCACATTTTATGTGTACAGTGTACAAATGTATGTGCATTCCTATATGCTTCTAATTTTGTGTGATTTTACTAGTATTCAGTAGGATTATGTGTATGCAGTATACACCAAGGATATTCAGTCTAATCCAAAAAGGGCAAACCAGATTCTATATCCCTCGTGTTCTCTCTTAAAAATAATGGTGTCAGAAGGGAAAGAGGCTATTAAAGAACTATGGTTGGTTCCTTGAACAACAGTTCAGTGGATGGTTTGCACATGACTGGGTGCTTGAATAAGTATATAAATATCTGTGTGTGTTTGTGTGTACATCAGACTGACCTGGTCAATACTATAGGAGAGAGTGCTGCTATGGGTGCAGCAGGAGTCATCATCTGGGAGAAGTTCATTGCTGCTAAAACACAGGTACCATTCTGACCTATCATCTATTGAAAAATTATACTACATTCCATTAAATATGCATAATATACCTACATCTCCCTGTGTATCCATTAGAAGTCCTGTTCTGAACTCGGCTCATATGTGCGAGAGGTCCTTGGCCCTTACGTGGTCAACGTAACCATGGCGACACGCCTCTGCGGGGTCTCACTTTGTCAAGGGCGTGGCAGATGCGTACGCAAGAAACCAGAAGATCCCGTCTACCTGCACCTTCCCTTCGCCCATTTCCAGCTCCTGCCCAATGGGGCTGAGGGAATCCGGGCAACAGGGGAACTTCCACCAGCCTGCTTGGACATCTGGAGGCGGGATTTCCGGTGCCAGTGGTTTGAGGCACTGGAGGGAGCAGCTGCTGATCAGGAGTCACGTGGGCTGGAGGTTAGAAGCCGAAGGCCTCCTCCCACAGTAAAGCCACCCTCCAGTAGTGCGCAGACTGAAAGTACGGTAGTCACTGCGACCACTGTTACTGTCACCACCATCACTGTCAACAGCTGCCTGCCCCACAGTGTGCCCATTACACCTCTCTCTGTGCTGCTGTTCATCAGTCTGTCATTCTTGGGACCTTTGACCTGCTAAGCGCAGGCTGCACAAGATAACACTACTGGCCTTGATTTTGTGAACTGAAACACAGTAGATTAGGTTCTTAAGATCTATGCCACAGATCAAATGACTGTGAAGCACGTAAATGTTTGAAGTGAGACCTTGAGAGAAGTCCTTAACGTTCTGCTCAGTGAGCAGTGATTAATCGCCATTCAAAATGGTGATTTTACACTGAAGGCCTGTTATATTTTCTCTAAATGTTCAGGCATTTGGGAAATGCTGTTAAGTGAGGAGAGGAACATTATGAGGAAGATTAAGTATCAGGTTTTCCATTTTAAAGCAAAGTCTAGCTCTCACTCAGTAAGTGAGGTTACTCAATTACTTACACAAAAACTAATAACTCAGTCAGAGTGGACTTGAGTGTGCACTGACTTTTGACTGTTTGTGCTCCACTAGACGACAGGCCATTTTTAAACAGTATAGATTTCACACAAGTCTGTTTCTGGGAATATATACCATAAAACACTTCCTAGATTCCTCACTAGAGACCTGTGAGCACTATGAGCAGGTATGGTTTGGGTGGTGGTTAATTCTGATACTGACAACGCAGTCTGACTGAAGATGGTAAAATGAACTAACATTAACTGACAATCATAAGTATGTCACACAAGGCAATACAAGGAGTGGTTTTTTTTGCACATGATGTGTTTGGCAGGGTGTATTGTTTTATATACCATGCATCATTGGAATACAATGTGAAATTCACAATGTTATCATTACACTAGCAATGTTTCTGGTGCCTCTAAGGGTTGCCAGTGCATCATGGCCTTATCAAAAAGGAACAATCAGTAGCATTTGTTGCTTGACCTTCATAACCTGGCATGTGTTCTTGGTTCACTGCTGCTCTCATGTCTATCAGAAATACATGAACAAAATGAATAAATAAAATGACAGATCAAACACAGAACTGAAAATAGTGAATATCATGTGACTGGGGAAACTCACTCACAATGTTTAGCTATGCATATGATCTTGCCTTCCTTCCAAATGAAACTGTTGATTACTCTACATTTGTGCACAAGGGGGCATTTAATAGCTTTAAATCAATATCGAGAAAACATGATTTAAAGCAAAATCACATCAAATCTGACACAATTTCAGTTAAAATGTAGGTGGAGTATGGGATGGGTAAGACAGGAATTGTGGAAGTCATCTAATCAGTAATTCATAAATATGTAATAAGGGTGTCTCCATTTTGTACAATGGTTTTAAATCAGGCCAAACTTGTTGAGACATTATATGTTAAATTTGGGGAATGGGAAATATGTAAATTACATTATAAAGGAAGTATTTAGTTTTTTTTTTAAATCATGCCCTTTAAAAATGACACCAGAGGATTTGTGCAGGATGTACCGGATTACGTGGATTAAATTAAGCCAATCACTTCTGTGTTTTATAGAAATGCCTTATTAAAGCCCCTTACTGGTGAGAGGTTTACAAAAACAAAATAATAATAATAAAATTACACTCTGAGATTATTGCTGAATGGTCTTAAAAACATTTATTTTCTATTGTAACCTTTGGTCAGGATCATGAATTGACAGGTATTCAAAGTGACACGTTTAGTCTAGAAATGAGATCTGAATCAGGAAGGTACTCTCATCAAAACTCAGACGACGAAAAGAAAAGCAAAGAAATACATGTAAAATGTAAGTCATCCAGTTTGTGCATGCACCTCATGGCAAGCAAATGCTACATCTTTGCTTCTATATTTAAACAAAAAAAAAAATTATCAGCTGTGACACTGCTGTTTCAGATGGACATGATCAAATGTACCTTTTATTATGGATGATATGTTGGCATTTTCTATACTGTACATTTTGTATTCTTTTGATGCAAAACTGTTGCTGTGTGCTGTTTTAGAGAATAAATAGTATAATTGAGGATTACAAGTAGACAATAAGTATACATGGATGGTAACAATGAAGAGCAATCTGTAAAATGAAAGAGACAGAAGTAAAATAAATTACATTTTTGGACACCCACAATACAGTGAGCACTACACTACTCTGTGTATTTTGTGCATTCATTTCTTAGCTGCAACATTCAACAAAACATCACAGTAAACACCATTAAAGCCAATAAGCAGGCTAAAACAAACTGATATTTTACATCATTAAGAGTGAGCCAGCATGTGTAGTGATCTGTAAATCTTGTCTGAGAATTTGAAGAACCAGCCCCAGATGGCCCATGTGTGCAGGTGATCATAAACTGTAAAAACTTTGCAAGGCAAATTGTTTAAAACCTTTTAATTGTGTAAATGGGTTTTGCTTGCAAAACACCTTGTGCCATTACATGCAAACAAACATTAATCAAGTAAAAAGCAAAAAGAATGACTTGTTTCCAAACAATACTGATGTACACGAAATTAGTGTTTTGGACTAAAGGCTATTTGTATTTAAATGTTTATTTTATGCTTACTGGCCGAATATTATCTTCTCAAGTGCGTAAACTTTTGCACAGTACTGCATGCCCACTGAAAACGTACAATTGTTGACAAAATGCAAATCTTGATTGCTTCAGAAGCTTTCTCTTGGAGTGAATATGTAAAACAAATACTGCGTCAAAGTGGAAACTGTGGACTCTGAGTTTATAGCTGCAGATTCCTGGGGCAGATAGTGGTCATGGGTAATAATGCTATTCCAGCTGTGTGATATTGAGTTACATACAGAGTTCCATAAATGCAACAACCTGTGAGCAGGGACACGTTCTGACTTGACTTTAAAGAGGTCTATAACCTTACAAACAAAAACATGTACACTGGTGTTTATGTAAACAATAGTAGCACATGAAAGCTTTCAGATCGCACAACACAAAGCTCTGTATAAATAAACACACACACACAAACTCTTCTCTGCACACGTACACGTGTGGATGCCACAATGTAAAACATGCACCCGTGGGCTGGTAGGACAGTGATAAGTGTATCATCAGAATTGCTGAATGTTGCAGAGCCGGTCAGCCAATCTCCTACTCCTCTATCAGCCCATCTGTCCAAACTAACCCCTAATCTCATGTTTAGTCTCTGACTTATCTGTAATCTGGGACTGAGACACGGATCAAGCCACGTTTACCGTGAAACGGACTCTTCATCTGTACCATCTGCTGCGCCAGCAAGCTGCACGATCAACACCAAAATGACGATAAACAATAAACAATGAACTGTGGTACACGCCTAAGAGACATCTTGCAGTAACTCTTACTCTCCTCGAAAACAAATACACGCAAATCTGTGCAAGGCCTAAGACATGCTGCATCAAAAGAGTTATAAAAAACAGTTTAAGATGTTCAAAGTTGCTGAAATCTATACGCTATTGCACTGAATTAACCTCTTTAGCCAGGACCGGGACTTTTGAGGGCCCATACTTCAGTTCCTCAATTCAGAAACATCCCTTTTCATCAGACACTCACTATAGGTCACCTCTGTCACCTGTGCATATCACCTCTATAAAATATCTGCAGTATTCCACAATTCAAATAATTAACAGGGATTTGAGTGACATCATGGGAAAGTATACAGTAATTGACAGCGGAAAGGATAATTGACAATAGACTGTTAAAAAAATTTTTTTGAGTACATAATCAGAATGGCGTTAAGTCATACATGTGGATTCTAATAAATCACATTCTGTTATTCTAAACTAAATCTCAACCATATTGCTCATTCAAGCCACAAAGAAACTATTTCAACTTATTGGCGGTCATCCATTTCTACATATATCAACCAGTTTCTGGACCATTTATGGATCCAAACCTCAGTTCCTCACCATTATAAATTATAAAGTGGTGGGAATGTGAGTATAGGGAGTATTCAATAATCACAATACAGAAATTAAGCTTCTGAGCTCAGTCCAAGTGTAATACAGGTGGTATTTTTTGCCATGATTGCAATGATTATTAAAATTAAAGTTGTCCTCCAAAGAGTGGCAGTGATGGCTGGGATACAAAAAACAACAAAAAAAACACTCATAGTTTAATCACTGAATAAACAAGCATTAAGTAATTAAAGAACTATACCCAAATGAGGCGTTTGAGTGTAGACAAAAAAATAGGTGCAAAGAACCTACACAAAATGAAAAATTCTTTCAAGACAGTTAACAAGAGTTTCAAAATGTCTCTTCTGTATTTTGTTCTGCAAGAAAACATTTCTTCACAACCCAAATATATTGCATGGCTTTGTGTAACAGGATTCAGTCTAAACACTGTGGTGAAAACAGTCAAGCCAATGTGTAAGTCACTGTGTGATTCACTGTGTGTGTGTGTGGGGGCGGTGCCAGGGGCTGCCAGCCTGCCTTAATCTTCACAATGTCCAGCAAGGACACAATCCTTCAAACACACACAGTCAAGTTTAATTAGTGAGTAATAGGGGTGAGGGCAGGGGGCAGAGGTGGCAGTGAGCTGATGGAGACTGAGCTGCGAGAGAAGTTCAGAGGAGGACACGTAAGAGAGAGCTCACCTGCATTTTACCAGGAAAACTATTCTTTTCTTCTGGATCAGCGCTCTGCCTCGTGTTCTCAGACGTGGTGCTTAATGCTGACTTGCAGATAGGCCAACCTGTCCGAGACCTCAGACACATGGCTGTTCTCACCATGCCAAGGTGCAGGCCAAGTGCAAGCAGCCATTCAGATAAACGCAGTCACAACATGTGAAGCATCATGAGGGACACCACAGGGCATTCAGGGTGGTTATTGTAAGTGTAAAGTGTACATTGGTCATACATAAACACAGTACAGCACAGCACACAGTGTGAACAACACAATTTTTTCTCTGTATTTAACACACTCACGAAATGAAGCAGCAGGCAGTCAGGAGCAGTGTGTGGGGACAGTACCTTACTTAAGGGAACCTCAATGGTGCCACCAGCAGTCTTGGGATTTGAACCCATGGCCCTCTGATTTTATGGGCATCTCCCTAACCACTAGGCCACTGGCTGGAAACATCCCTTCTTACTAAAAACAATGCATGGCCACAGCTTAATAAGGTACTGAAACTGGGCCTTAATGCACAGCCACAGCGGAGTAAGGTGTTTGAATGAGGTAGTTGAATCGTGGCCATGACCTACCACAGATCACAGATTAATTTTAATTCATTTTCTCTGTTATTTATTAAGAAGGGAACAAAATAGATAATGTATTGTTTTTATTGGGCAACTATATGGCTCCCACCTACAAGTTGGTAGCCTAGTGGTTAAGGCATTCGCCCTGTGAACAGAAAGTCCGGGTTCGATTCCCAAGCTAGGTGCCTCTGAGCTTCCCTGAGCAAGGTACCATCCCCACACACTGCTCCCCGGGAGCTATGTTCAGGATTTTCATCTGTCAACTACTCACAACTAATATCTCAGCAATATACCCCAAATCACATATTCAACAGGACCTTGAGTGACTTAGATATCCTAAGAAAGAATAAAATAGGACAGTAATAATATTAGATCTGTTATCCAAACTGAAAGTCAATTATACGCTTAAAAATACATATTATGGGCATATGTCATAAGCATGGCAGCTAGTAAATTCTATTTACCGAATCAGCACTAAAACACAACACTGTTACTTAAACTACAAAGGAAATGTATTTTGGGAGGTGGGAGAACACAATTGTGCAAAAATATTCCATGCATTTTCCATACAGTGTGGCCTGGTGGTTCAGATGAATTAATATTAAGTATACAAATAAAAAAGTGGTGTACAACTGGAGAATAGAGCACATGCATCCTTTCCAGTGTTGTCATTAGTATGAGGGACTAACTTTAATTTGGATATCACAGTTCTATTCTACAGGCAACAAGTTAGTCAGTGACTGTTATGGTGTTGGCCCTGCAATCAGGAAGTTGTGGGTTCGATTCCTAAGACTGCTAAGCACCACTGAGGTACCGTCGCCAGACACTGCTCCCCGGGCGCTGTGTTCCTGGCTGCCCGCTGATTCCACTGGTGAAGGGGTTAAATGCAGAGGAAGAATTTCATGCTGTTCACACTGTGTGCTGTGGTGTGTTCACATATGACAGAATGGTCACTTTCATATCTGTGTACAGAGGTGTCTATGCATGCGTAAGTGTCTGTGTTCATTGCGTGCAAAAATCAGCCATTAAGGCTAAACCCCTTAGGGTTACTTGAATGGCATTACTGTGTTTATAATGTCCAATTACCTCCCATTGCTTTGCATGCTATGGAGCACAGCATGCTAATGGATTTCATGCACGCTGCTGTTTACGCCTCTCTCTGCCTCGCTATGATTCAGTGGACCTCATCATCATCATTAGAGCTCTAATAACCCATATACAGCAGTGGAGAGGAGATAATAGATAAGCTCTGAGGTGTGCATGACTAAAAGGAGTGCATGCTAGCGTGCTACACAGATCTTAATGTGTTATGCATGGCTGAAAGTGGTCCAGACTTGCCTGTGGCTCATTGTGATATTTAAATGACATCATTCTTAGCTCTCAAAGCAACACCATAGGCAACAATGCAATGGCGAAGTATGCTTATTTGAGCTGCAAATCATCCATAGACCTCCTTAGCGCTCCCTTAAGGAGTACCTCAGCATTTTTCTGTATAATCTCTTTAGGGTATAAACTGGATTATAATTTCCTTGTACTTGGTAAATAAGCAGAAATCCCATTTTGCAAACATAAATAATAGGAGTTGTTGGGGAGA
This sequence comes from Brachypetersius altus, assembly GCA_037974465.1. Lineage (NCBI taxonomy): Eukaryota > Metazoa > Chordata > Actinopteri > Characiformes > Alestidae > Brachypetersius > Brachypetersius altus. Next base: position 24,171,456 of record JBBPDB010000128.1, read on the forward strand.
TGCTTCTTTGGAACACTGGAGCCTTCCTTTAACGGTCAAACACACACACATACACACACACACACACACACACACACACACACACACACACACACACACATGCACATGTGTACCACCACACACCCATACACACACACATTTTCCTTCTAGCCATGGTCAGCTTAGTCAGAAAGAGGATAGGAGATGCTATCATGCCTAAAGCAATCTGCAATACAGTCATATGTCACAAATAGGTGTCAACTCTTATTACGCTGGGATGGGTGCAAGGAGGATGCGAAAGCTAACTTATCAGACAGGACATTGCTGCTACATCTTCTCTCTTTTGGAGACAGGTCCATTTGGTGAGATCATGGCTACCGTTTCGCTACCGTTTCAATTCCAGAATGCAGTGGTTGTGCTAAATATGAAATATTCCCACACTCACTAATTTTCTGGCCTGACTTAATGGAACTGTACATGAACGTACTTAGAACTGTGATAGTTGGTAATCATGTGAACTGTCGTAATGACATCATTTTTGTCAATTTGATCGCTTATCTTGTGAGACCAAATATACCAAATAGTGTGTGTAAATCTGTGGTGAAGACTGTTGGTCAAATTTACTTATCACAGAAACATAATGCAACAATAACTTGAGTCATAAAAGAAGAATTACTATCCGTGACATTTTAAAATGCCAAGGACATGCAAAGATAAATAAAAACAGAAAGCTCTCACACTAACAGTGTGTGACTACCTCAGACTTTTGCCATTTCTTAAATATAGCCACAAGATGTATAGTAGGCCTCGTTTTGCATTGGAGCTATAAGTCGTGAAAGCCAATTAGCACTGAACAACTGCACAATACACACTTTCCTCAGACTTGGTCCACTTATCTCAACAGACTTATTTATCTGGTTTCTAACATATGAAAATTCTTTCATACATACATGACATTCTTTCATACATACATATGAAAACAATTCATGTGAAAAGTATAGGTCGAAAACCAGGCTTTACAATGACTACTAGTGTTTATTGTAAAAAGATAGTACTACTAACATTTTACCGCTATTCACCATCAGTGTGTTTTAAAACATGAACTAGCTGAGAGTAATACTTTCCTACTCTGCAAGATACAGCCAAGTTCATTTCCAAAACTGCCTTTGTCTTTGCCTTATTGGGCCTCTCAGCCAGGAGATCCAGCCAAAACGAGGATCGCGTCAACATGCCTTCTCTCGCTCCACTAGCGATCTGCGTGGTTGCTCAGATGAATGGGATATTTCAATTATGGCCCACTGTCAAAAGTGAATAATTTCCAGCGCTACAAAAGAGCTGTAATTCAAATCTACTTGCTGCGCTCGCCATCAGGCGTGGAAAGCAGCAAACATCAGGAGAGAACAATAAAGCTTTTCAGATTTGATAGGAAATGGAATGTGCTGCAGTGTGTTGCCCCACAGGTCCTCGTTTACAGCATGAGAACCTGCAGTGGGGGCATGGAGAGTGCACCCCCCCCCCCCCAAAAAAAGTAAAAAACACAGAAAATAAAGGCATGAGGTTTGAGTAGCGATGCCCTGCTTAAAGAAGCATAATTAGAGTGCCACATCAATACCTCCCCACCACGTCTTTTGATGCAGCAGTATCTTCACACACTCGCTGTGTTTTGTTGCTAGATGAACACGCTCATCTTGCAGTGTGATGTTTTATACACTACATTTGTTTGTTTATATACATCCCATATCCTAATGCATGAACACACTGAATAGACAAATTTGAGCCAGCTGGATCTTATTCCCACTATCATAGACCCATGACCTGAATTTTGATGTGATCTAACAAATAGTATGTTAGTATTCTAGTATGCTAACAAATTATAGCCAAAATAGGTGAGATTAATGCTAATGTTTCTTCTTTCAGCTTCAAGATAAAAAGGTTCTGATTTGACTGCATGTACAGATGACCCCTTCAATCCTTTGTGTAAATAACATATAGAGCAATGATCATCGATTCTGGTTCTGGAGATGTACCTTCCTGACAAGTCTGGAAGTGAAACACCTGCTCTGGGTAATAAACTTCTTCGGATGTTTTTCATACTGGATACGCTATACGCTTGCTTAAGATAAGATAAGATAAGATTAGACAAGATGGAATGGCTTGCCTTGAGACATGACAACAGTGAGTCATAATTTTATTAATTGAACGTCATCGTCGTATTGAGATAAGGCATTCATGTTTTTGCTCTGACACCCATAAGATCCTACTTGCACCATTGCCTATAGTGGTCCCATCCCTCTGATGGACAGGGTAGAGGGTTGGTGATTAACTGTAGAAGAACAGAGGCGCTACAGTGATTAATAGGAATACAAGCTTGACAAGGTTAACAAACTGGGACCTTAGTGTAATTACACATCTTTGAGCTGCTTTTTTCAGTATTGCCTTTTGTTTCCAAATGGCTAAAAAGCTTGTACTGTACTAAAAGCATTCACTCAGCTGTGGTGTTTAATCACTGAGGTGTTTAATCTATACTGCCCAAACTCCTGTCTCAGTGTTTTTCCCCCAGTGCTCTTTAAACAGGCTTTCGTCCAAACAGCTCATTCGTGGCCCCTTCGTCCTATTAAACCACATGATAAACTAGCCAATCACACCAGGCCTGAAACAATACGGCTCGTGGGCTGCGTTAATGTGATCCTGTGTGGCACTTGACAGATACTCAATTGGCTGTTCATCATGTCAATATGTGATATTGTAAGCAGCACAATCCCTTGTATATGCAAACATGATCAATATTCACATCCAAGAACGCTCTCTAATTTTTCCCGGGAGACTGTACCTATTGACTTTATTCATTCAATTCTTCAGATAAACAGTGCAGCTAGGCATTGCCTTCCTTATCTTGAGTTCACAGTCCATCCTCTTTTGCAAATTTAAGATTTTTTCTTGCTCTTTTATCCATCGCTGAGGGAGCAGAAGGATGTGGAACATGTCACTGCCCAGGCCCCGATTGCTGCTTAGACTATGCATGTATCTACGAACACGATGCGGGTAAAAAGATATTCCTTTGTTCTGCAGGTTCCCACAAGAGTGATTTCTTTCTTTTCCCTCTCCCTCACCGTTCACTCTTACCCCCTCTGTCTTTTTTTTCCTCTTCAACAACTTTGTTATCTTTTTTCTCCACCCCACTCCTCTATTCTTGAGCTTTTCTCCTCCACCATCTGTCGATTTATCTTGCCCGTGCTGGCTCCTGTGCACTAAGGCTCTGGAGAGATGGGAAATCGTGGAGTGAAGACGTGCCAGCGATCAATCTTCTTCTCCGCCGTGGGCCTCCAGCATCAACACCCTTATCCAGACTGAAAAGTCATTTCACCCCTCCATGCTCACCACTGCTTGCCTCTCACACCTCTGTCCCATGCTTTTTTTCTTCATTTGGATAGCCCCCTACACTCCTTTAAAAAAAGGTGGGTTCTTTAGTAAAGGTGATGTTCATAAATAGATCCATGACAACTGCTGCAACTGTCAGTACAATGGGAGGGCAGCTCAGGAAATGGCTCTTTTTGTGCGCACCATTCTAATGACTCTTCTGTCACCTCCCCAAGGTTTAAATGTTCCTTTCAAAACCACTTGTTCAGTCACTAAAACCATTACTTTAAAACCATTTATTTCAGATGTAAGCAAACACAAATAACATAAACAGTATTTTAGTAGTTTTTATTTGATATATTGTAAGCTGGTTATGATTATTTGATATCCTTTTCATAGTAGGAATGTTTCATTATCTCCACAATCTACCTTTTTATATTAACCAGTAAACAACTCAACCCAGTGCGTGGAAAGTTTTCATTGAACTGTCAATTTTTACCAGGAACATTGATTAGTTGATTATCCATCCATCCATCCATCCATCCATCCATCCATCCATCCATCCATCCACCCACCCACCCACCCACCAGAGGAATATAGTTACTACCACATTGTGTGTTGGAACTCAAATTTATGTGAACATTACAAGTTTTGTATGTCCATTTCCTATTCATAGCTTGTTCACATAAGGACATACAACTCTTTTTTTCTCAGAAAAAAATATTATAGGGATATTATTTTGCTGTAACACATACTAAGATGAAACATTTTGTACTGTTTATCACAGAGTACAATGTTTTCTTTAAAAGTAGCAGTAGTAGAACTATAAAACTTCCCGGTATTATTTATTCAGTAAAGAAAAAAAAGTTTTTTGCTACGATATATAAGGTGGTTGCTATGGTGTCGGAGCGGGTTGCTAAGTAGTTTTTAGGCAGTTGCTGTGTGTAGGAAGTTGTGGCTAAGGAGTTTCTAGATGGTTGCTATCAGATGTAATATGGTTGCTAAGTAGTTTCTAAGCAGTTGCTATGGTGGATGAGGTGGTTGCTAGGGATTTTTTAGGTGACTACTATTGCATCTGAGTCAAAGCAATTTCCTTCGGGATCAATAGAATTGTCTGATTCTGTTATACAAAGTGGCTGCTAGGATGTTGCTAGGTGCTTGCTTCAGAGTAGAATTTGGTTTCTAAGTACCTTCTAGGCAGCTTCTAGCTGTAGGAGGTGGTTTCTAAAGAGTTTCTGGATTTTTTGCTATGGTATACAAAGTGGTCGCTAGAGTGTTGCAAGGTGCTTGCTATGGTGTAGGAGGTTGTTGCTATGTAGTTTCCAGGTAGTTGCTAGGGTGTAGGACTTCTTGTCTGGGGAGTTCCTATGTGGTCACAAATATATACAAGATGATTGCTCAGGTGAGGGAAGTGGTTGCTATGGAGATTTTGGGCAGCAGGCCCATCTCAAAATTTTGGATTTTTATTTGAATGGAGTAAAAACTGAATTGGTTCCGGTGGGGGAAAGGGGGGCATAAGGTGTGTGTTTGTGTTTATGTGTGTTTGTGTGTGTGTGTGTTATACACTAATCATAGTCTTACTAATTAATTTCTAATTACAGTTCAATAAAACACACAACATGTAATAAAAATTCTCAAATATATATGTTTTAATTCCAGTGCCTTGTGTAAACAAAGCCATGGAACCTTACGACAAACCGATGAAATTTTCTAGAGAGAAAATTTGAAAATCTGACATATTTGACCGGAACACAAAAACGGGTTGATAGAAGCATCGTACTTATTCAAAAAGGATTTTTTGTATCCTTGGAGTACATCAGGTCTAAAATATCACCTCGACGGAAAGTATTTAGGAGCAAACCGGGCAATCAGAGCCAGCATAGCCCCGATCTCAGCAGCAGCGGCCAGTTTCACTCGACCAGACACTCAGACTCAAACTGAACAAGTCTACCTGTGACCCACTAACTAACTCCCCAGCAAATTGGTCTCTGTTGTCGAGTTTATTTTGAGATGCCTTGTATGCTGGAAGCCGGAACTATTATATTAGGGGGTGACGTGTCCTCCTCCCCCCCACTTATCCACCCAGCAATTTGTATGAGGGAAACACGTGAGATGCCAAGTGGAGACGCCTGCGAAATATGCGGATATTACATATTTTGTAGGTTAATGTAGGTAGATTTTAGACCTTCAGAATGAAACATTCACAGTATTAATAGAACAGTAAGATACAGGGATCTGTCCCTATGGTAAGAGTAAAATAGGAAAAAGAGGGATTTCTTCATTTAGCCAAAGCGTTGTATGCTCATCATTTGAAGACATGGACTTAAAAATTCATTTTTATTTTCTCTTCATCATTACCTTCTCATCAGGCTTCATCGTCTTTGCCTAGCCTGAAGATTCATTTTATTATCTTTGCCCTTCTTTGTTCTTCCTATCTCTATCAGTGGCCCAGTAAATACTCCTCCAGTGTGTGCAGCAAATACAATCAAACACAAAAGGAGAGTTTTTTTTAAAAACTATCTTTAGAATCTTAAAATGGAATTAGGTGGTGCATCCCGAAAGATAAAGCAGAGCGCCGGCAGTGAGGGTTTAAGGTGGCTCTCCTTGTGGCGGCCAGTACTCGAAGATCAGTGAGAGGGGGGTTTAACCTATCCTGTCAGAGTAAATTAATTAGGTAATTATGGGCTCAGGTGGAATTAGACATAGACACCTTTGGCACCTCTAAGTTGCCCCCTGTTCTATGTAGCAATGGTGTGAGGGCAGGATAGGCTTGATGGGCTATTAGAGTGTTTCTCACAGCCAGTGGTAAAACCCTGATGACTGCAAGACATTTGAATCAGGGCTGTTAAGATTACCGGACTCAACACAACCATTTTACTACACATACCATTAATATTCATCTTGATTAGTATATGTGATGAAAATATGTGCCACAAATGCTTTTACTGGCCTCTAGTACAGAAAAAAGCAAAACATTTTTCTTATATTTTTTAATGTAATGTCCATTTTATTAAGTCTATTTTTTACCTCATAAGAAATCAACAAATTATTTCTAAATACTATGCATTTCGTCAACAGACACATTGAATATTTATAGAACGGTGGGTCCTCTGTGTGCGAGTATATTTTACAGCAGATATGTTTTATATTTTATAATGAGTTATGGCAGCATGTACAGCAGAGCCTGTGTTTGCTGTGTTCCCAGCTCAACAGGGAAAAGGCTCAAATGGGCACTGTTGTGTAAATCAGTACTCAGAACAGGACTGATAGTCATGCATGTCAATAACAATGTCCAGCTTAATTAGGTTAACAGAATGGAGCTAAGTGTCTGTAACAATTCAGTGGGTAAACAAGTTTCTCGGTGCCCTTTCAGTTCCTATTTCCTAGTGGACTCCAGATGTTTGTCAAATTGTCATTCCTGATGCCTTAATGCGGGTAGACCAACAGAGAGCATCTTCACTTTATAATTCATACCATCAGGATCTGCAGTGTGCCTCACTTAACTCATGCAGCTTCATTTACATCATGGCATGAGGTAGTGGAAGTGATGAGCAATGCCTTTAACCCGAGGATGATAATAAAGTTGTTTTGTTGTTTTCCTCTTGGGAGATTGTGTTCCATGCAGAGGTCAGATTGCCCATTGCAATCTATAGTCTTAGCAAACAAGTAACCAAAAAACGTTTCCATCAAGACCTCTCAATACACAATATGGATTTTAAGGACTTCTATTGAAGTCTGCACCAAATGGGATAAATGCTTGGAAGATACATGATACATTTATCGGCTAATCACTGTGCAACTCAACTACAACCTGTAAAAACATTACTATACTGAGCTAGACTATTAAATCTTAAAGGAAAGGTCACAAAACAAGTAAATACAAAGTTACAAAGAAAAAAGAAATCATTTTTTCAGGCTATTGTCCATGTTTAAGCATGTCATGTCAATGTGAATAAAGAACACTGTGTAACCATGTTTCTTTCAACAAAGCATTTGAATGCGAATGTTGTCTAATTACAGCTTCACATGTGAGATAAGGGACCATCCAACAGTCACATGGAGGCAAAATTATTTTCATTTATTTCTTACAGAACAGACAAGCAATGCTGATAGAGTTAGTGTTGCAAAACAGGGTTCCTTCTAACCTGCACACACTGTTAGAAAAATGGTCCTGTACAACCTGAGACAATTTCATGTCGTTTTCATAGAGTGCAGGGTCAGCAAATATCCAACATTCATCAGCTTAGTCAACTGGCAAGAGCCCCAAACTAAAATGAGAAATTGTACATTTATATTATGATACTGTGTGTCCTACAGTAGTGCTTTCAATACAGTATTTCTGAACATTTTTTTATACAGCCTTGGATAACATTTTTTAGAGAGCTCCTGTAGATGCTTTTCCCCGTAGAGCGTTAATTCCAACCCAAGAATTAAACTGGATTAGGAGTGAAGCTGCTGGAATACAGCACATAACATAACTGCAACACAAACACTAATGCACTCACAACACAAATGGAGGCATTTCTTATTTTTTACACATCTCACACTACAATACTTCAGAAACGAATAGCATTTTACATGAATAGCCTGCTGCAAATGGCATAAACAGTGAACAGAAAAAAAGGGAAAAGTGGTCTCTTATTTAATGCCTCACATTTTTATCATGATTTTGTTTTTTGACATTTAACCTGAAAGAAGCACTTAAGTTGTCAGCACTGAATTTTTCATGGGGATGAAATAAGTGTATTCATTGTGTCACTGTGTAATGAAATCTGTAGTGGTACAGTTACAGTTAAATAGTTTAGCAAAACAGTGACTCTCAACGGTTGCTTCCATAAAGGGGTGTTTCCACTTCAGCTGAAATTTTGCTTCATGTCATTTTTAAAAGCCATTTTAATGCTTTTGTAAAGTCACCTCGAGGTTTTCACCAGGGACTGATGTAAAGCTGTTCTTCTGCTATGGCACAATAAGGGCAGCGCAGTACACCCCCACTCCCTCATGTCCTCTGGCTGTCAAACTCACACTGACCCCATGTGACAGCTGATGCATTGGCTGACGCAGGTGTGTGTGTGTGTGTGTGTGTGTGTGTGTGTATGTGTGTATTTGCATGCAGCATGAATTGGAGGTACCCTTCTGCCTCTTCCCTGGCACAGTGCCTCCAACCTGACTATGGTAGGTCACTTGTACTTGATCGTCGACAGACGTGAAGCATAAGAAAGTGTCATCCTCGTTTTCACCCGGGTGTACGACCTTTGACTGAGGCTCATTTCAAATGACCAGTCATCAGTCCGGCTCAGCGTGAAGCCCTGGGCATCCCTTAATGACATTAGGCGACAAGCAAAATGTCACTTAATACTCTGGACAAATTTGTCAGATGTCTTAACCTACTTCGTCACCACCCCCTCTCTCTCCCTCTCCGTCTCTTTTAGGGACCGTTTCCCTTTTCTTTTTTTTTTGGCCAGAGATCACCCTGAGGGCACAGGTGAATTTGTCGCATTTGACATTTTCCACCACACTTTTTCAGGCCCAGTGAACTGAGGGAAACTGACATTTAATTACTGGTGAGCAGTCACGCAGTTCGGCTAATTACAATCCCCGGAGTTTAGTCATCATATCTAATTAAGTTTTACTTTCATGAAAGCTTAATGACGTACGGCGGCGGAAGCAGCAGCGGAGCGCTGTGCCGTGTGCGAATATTGACAACCAGTTTGGATATTAAATCTGGCGGAAACCCTCCCCCTCCCTTTACCCTCCCTCACAAGCGTGTCTTCCTATGAGATTTGGCCTATTTGTGTGGGCTTGTACCAGAGTGCTGCACTTTTGCCCATGACGCGCTCATCAGAGATGCAGCTGTCCCTGCTCTGATTGGTTTGATTGTGAGGGCAGCGAGCGTGAGAACACCACATGCTACTTATCCACCTCACCCCACGAACAGCACACTCCTGCCCTGTTCCTGGTGGTCACCTGAGGATGCTCCCCTCTTTCTCTCTACTTCTATGGTTTCCATTCTCTCTCTCTGTTTCTTTTCCTCCTTCTTCTTCCTGGCTATTTCTTTCCCTGTGTCTTTTGCTCTCTTTTGTCTTGCCTTTTCTTTCAGTCTCTTGTTGTATTACTTTCATTTTCCCATCTCTCTCTCTCTTTCTCTCTCTCTCTCTCTTTCTCTCTCTCTCTCTCTCTCTCTCTCTCTCTCTCTCTCTCCATAGTCTTCTTCTGTCTCTATCCTTTTTCTTTTTATCCTCAGTCTTCTTTCTGCCTCTATCTGGCTGATGTCGACTGTTTTTATGAATAATAAAAGCATAACTGTAATGTATTTCACTTGCTGGGAGCTTCAGATTGTTTTGAAAGAAGAGAGTTCAAAATGCAGAAAAAATAAATCGTTTGCCTTTTGGAAATGTGTTTCCATCAGGAAATGTGCTCTCTGTCTGGTAACGCTCATAATACTATGCAAATTTGCCAGTGGTGAAATTTTAACAGTCCAGTCAAACAAGCTATGTCAAGTTTCTAAGGCAATTCAGCAAAACTTCTCCGAAGACAAGCAATCATTTAAGCGTCATGACACGTATTTAAACCCACATAAAAATTTATTTCAGTAAACACTAGACATCACAGAGGTGAAGTGACTTCAAAATGAACTAATACAGTCTTTATGATAACCGACACTTACACTCAGACTTCATAAATGTTATGTAGGATTATATTAGTTGCTATGAAAGGTTTACATAGATGTCATGAGGCATAATAAATGCTGGCTAAAATCTGTGTAAGATTAAAGACAATTCCCTTAGCATAGATTAGTGGTACTCGTTAAACACAGGTTCATCAACTTAAAAAAAATCATATTTGGATATGTTTGCAACGTATTATTACACTTAGCACTCTTAAATAAAGCCACAGAATATAAGCTGCTTTCATCTTAAGTGAGATGTGAAGAATGTGAGTGTGAGGAACTCACACAAAGTTATTTTAGAACTGCATGTTCAAACCAAGAACAATTTAGGAACCTGTATGTTTAAGAGTCTAATTTCACTATGCTTTGACCATTACTGATACAAACGCCTATCTCTCAGTTTAATCCTTTCCTTTTTACTATTTTATCTGATTAGATTTCCATCATAAACTCCAGAATGGGTGCTTGAAGGTTAATGAACGATTAAATGAATGTGAGCATTTTCCCTGATGGACTGACTAAATAAGTGGTGTTGGGTTAGTATTTTCACTTATCTGCAAACTGCTCCTTAAAATGGTTGACTGAATAAAAACAATGCTGCAGACATATTGTATTTTTCTTATTATGAGGCCCATATTTTGGGACCTGCCATTTTGTCATATTTGCTCTCTCAGTCTTTCTGTCGTATTGGATCTCTCGGTCGTTTCAGATTATGATTTGTTTTCTGCATTGGTTGTCATATTGTCAAATTGGACATCACAGGAAATCAAAAATTAATCAAAAATGATGTTTCTCCCTTGTTCAGATCTCCTTCTTCAGTCTGAAACCCCCCTCTTCATTAACAGCAGGTTAAGTGTATTAGGTAAGAGCACACGAGGTCATGACGTTGATGTGTGGTTATTAGCGAGTCCCATACTTTTGCAGAATTTGCATATTCTGAGTCTTGAGGGCATGAATACCAAAAAGCTCATGGTTATTTAAGAATAATGGAGGACAAAGCAGAACCTCAGGTAGCTGGAGGGAGTTTGAACACCAACTTCCCAGGATAATGTTCGCAAAAGGATGAGTGTGTTCTATTTGAGTCCCAGGGTTTTTTTTTTTTATGAGCACTGCTTTTCTAATTGGTGATGGAAAATCCCCACTTCTTCTTGTTTAAAGGTCACCTCCTGTCATAAATGGAATTTGTGGTGAAATGCTAACAGGGTTCAGGGATTTGACACAGAACAAATACGGCTTTGTTCAGGAAAACATAATTGGTAGAATTTTTAATTCTCTCATGCCAGGGCTGGTCTGCTCTGATTAAGCCTGGATTTGGAGTCAGGGGCTTTGGGAATCGAGAAGCACCATTAACAAAATAACCTAGTCCTGGTGTATTCATAATTAGTCTGGGCCTTTAAAGTCTTGATGAATATATTCGATAAATGTGTTTCATATGCTTGTTATTTTTTAACCCTTTGGAGTTCACAAGTTCCAACATTCTTTCTATTCCGGTTCTATTCTGATAACTCTTACACATCAAAGCTATTGCAATGAAAACATGACCATGTGCACTATAGAGATATGGAGGTGCATTCTGGACATTCTGTTATATCTAATGCATGTGCAAGTTGGTAACACCCTACTAACCAAGATGTCAGATGTCTTATAAGCTGTCCTAATAAATGACCCTATTTAGTTTCACATAATCTGCCATGTTCTACATCTGCCATTTAAATTTCATCAAATTTAATTCATAACAAATGTTCCACTTAAAAATGCAAATGTATCACAGTTTTTCCTCTTCTTTCAATAAACTATGAGAACTTATTCATTCTGTTACCAAGCTTAGGTGATGAGAAAGTCAGCAAATATATATGTTACTTCCATAAAGGCAGGCTGTGTGTGCCCAGCATTGTAATAATGACATTAAATGTCAAACGCATGTACATGATTTACTGCCTAGCTTTGCAGTGAAACTGCTTTAGCGGGTGGGTGGTGGGGGCGATGGAGGGGAAACATGTCTGAAATATGTCACAGAGGCGTTGTTGCTGGTCCACTCGAGTGTGATTTATAACAGCGTGATTTACATGGTTTCATCATGATCACACTCACTATAAAGGGAGGGTTTGCATGCTCGAGAGCAAGAGACGGCAGAGGGAAGAGAGAGTGGCGGACGAGGCAGGTTAAATCACTGCTAGACCACCAGCCCATCGGGGCTGTGTCTTCCTTGTCTTATCAATCTATCGACATGGCACTCGCACTGGGAGGCCAATAAACGTGCCAGGCCCACCTAAGAATACTAATGCAGATGCAGATAGCTCGTTTGGCCACCTCAGCAGGCATTGATCGTTTTGCAGGCCTTGGGGGGCCGGGATGGATGGTGTGTCATGTCCATTCGGACAGATTTGGGCATTGTCCCTCACTCCACACCACCGCCACACTCTCCAAGCCAATCCAAAAACCCTCAATCACCTCACAACATCTACACCAAACACAAGGTCTTGGCGACATATAGTTTGGGTCGTCCATGACTGAATCTTTGACTTTAATTACCAGGAGAAAGCTCGAGCCTCATTAGCCCCAAGGACCACTAATGAGCTGCCAGGTATTTAAAAGTTCCCTTACAAATGATGGGGAAAAGAGAAAAGAAATCTAATCTGGGGTTTATTCTAATTAAAAGAGATTTCCGACTGAAAGCAATTGTTCTGGTTGAGGCCAGGGAAAGTAAGGTAGGGCTGAGAGAGTGAGTCTTTAGCTGTGTCAAAGAAAGTTTGTCAGAGAGGTTCATTTGCCCCGCCAGGATGCTTATCCTCACTGCCCGTCTTCTCCCAAACAGCGCAAAACACTTGTTTATTTGCTCCCCTCGTGCTTTGCTCAACCTCTTGGTTTTTATCACTGACGAGAATCAAGTGTAATTTGATCTTAATTATTGCTCAGCTATAATTCACTGAAACAAGCGAAGAAATTTGGTCAAAAGTGCAGATTCTAAACTTTAAATCAATTCCACATTAGCTTCTGCAAGCAGAAGAGGAGATTCTTTATTTATTGTTGTGCTTGTTTCTACTTAGTTTTGGCGACATAATCTGATTGCTTGAAAAGACAGCTGGGCCTGTTTTTTAGATGATACGCTTGATGTCACTTCCCTTCTGCTTAAAACAGCATATTTTGTATTTTTTCATGTTCGGCAATCTTTTCTTTAAATACCAAATAAACAGAAAAAATAGAATGCAGACTGTGTTGCGTAATGTAATTTTTCCTGTGCAAATAAATAGTTTATTATGTAGCAATGTTATTAAATGTCCTTGTTGATTGCATCGAAGTGACGAAGTGAACTGAACTTCTAAGGGTGTAAGAACACAGTGTTTTCAGTGCTGCAACATGTTTATGGTACATGGTAAGATCATTGCCAGCCCCCCTCAGTCTCTACTTTGAGGCCTGAACGCTGCCAGTGCACGTCTTTGCAGCTGCATGTTGAATCGTCTCTTGTCTTCAGAGACCACCTCTTGTCAATCAAGCAGTCGAGTAGCAGACAGCAGCAGCGTGACTTGGTGCTGATGCAGATGAAGGGTGACGCGCGCGCTTCCTGTTCAAGAGCACTTCATCTTCACGCGCGTGCTCCACATCCTCCCTGCATCCACGACGTCCTCTTTTTTTACCTTTTTTTGATGAGGTGAATCTTACAGAGCGGACTGGGATTGGTGCTCCATTCCTTCCTTTTTCACAATAGGTGTGACCTTCTCTCTCTCTCTCTCTCTCTCTCTCTGTCTCTGCTTCTCTTTTTATCTCTCTTTCTTACACTCTCTCTTTCTTTCTCCCTTTCTCTTTTTCTCTCTCTCTTTCTTTCTCTCTCTCTCTCTCTCTCTGTCTCTTTCTCTCTTTCTCCTTCTCTCTCTGTCTCTCTCTCTCTCTCACTCTGTCTCTCGGGTCGAGCCTGACATGCCACTCACAGTTTGTTAGAGCCCAGAGGAGGCTTGGGGAACGAAAAAGGACAAACAAAAAACAAAGGCAAAGCAAGAGGGGGGCTGCAATGAAATAGACCTCTGAGGACGAGTCGTCATTGCGTAGCTCACACTTAACATCCGAAGACTTTTCTGCCTGTGGGGAGAACGGAATGGTGTTTTCCAAAATGCCCCTCTCGCACCTCACTGTTGTGTTTTAAAGCATGCTCGCACATACATGATCATCTACAGCAATAAAACCACCGACAGGTAAAATGGAGAGCACTGATCATCTTGTCACAATGACGCATGTCAAGCGGTGGGATATATTAGGCAGCAATGAACAATCACTTCTTAAACTTCCTAAACATCTCAATGATTTTGACAAAGACCAGATTGTGACGTCCTGACAAATTGGCCAGACAATCTCCATGGCAGGTTTTATGGAAGGTTTCTGGTATGCAGTGATTTGTACCTACCAAAAATGGTCCAAGCAAGGACAACCGGTGAACCAGGGAGAGTCTCATTGGTGCCCAAGTCTCACTGATTCATGTGGGAAACGAAGGCTAGCCCATCTAGTTCAACTCCACAGAAGAGCTACTGTAACACCGCTAAATCACTAAATATCTAATGCTGGCTGTGATAGAAAGGTGCCAGAACACATAGTGCATCGCAGCTTGCAGTATATGGCAGTGTGCAGCCACAGACTGTCTAAAATGCCTGTAATGGGCACATGAGCATCAGCACATGACCATGGAGCAATGATCTTAGATAGGTGTTGACTTGGGCTGCAAATTCTCCAGGTCTCTATCTGATCTGTAAGACATACTGGAAAAACTAGTATGAACTATTCATACCCCCATCACTGTTGATCTGAGTCTGTGCCTCAGTGGGTCAGAGCTGTATATATATCCTGAATATCACTCATCTGAATTATGAGGTTATAAAACAGATTTGTGGTAGATTATACAAAATATTTTAATAATGGTGAATAAACCTGCCAAAGCTCTAGAATAATAGTACTGGAATGAGCACATATATCAATCAAAAAGACCTTATTAATATGTTTTAACGTGATTTGTAATCATTTGTTAAGCCCCTTTACCTCATTGATCAATGGACAGGGCCCCCACAGAACCACCAAAGAACATGTATTATTTTCACGTCTTGTCGACTACCATGACAGCAGGAGTCACAGATGTTGATGTCCATTCTCTTCCTTTTACTTTATTTATATAAAGCAGGAAAGAATATAACCGTGACCCCACAACCCTATTTATACTCTTATTCATACTCGAACTAAAACACAAACACCTGTACATCAGAAGGCCTCATTCCTGACCAGCCAAGGCACAGGAATGAGGCTAAACCCCATGTCAAAATAAAAGCATACAAACAAAACCCAACCTGATCTGACAATTAAAAACCGAGAGGAGTAAAACATTAAATGTTAAAAAAAACAGCAAGCAATCATTAAAAACATTGGCAAAAGAGAAACGTTGTCAGGCTTTTCTTGAAACATATTACAGTTTGTGGAGCCCTCAAATGTGATGGTAGGGCATTCCACAGTCGTGGGGCAGTGCGGGAGAAGGCATGATGGTGCATGAACGAGTCTTGGGAGGGAGAAGAAGGTGGGTGTTGGCGTGAGTGGCAGTTGAGGGTGAGGAGTAAACCTTGCTGCCTTCCTGCAGGGCCATGACAGCAGAGCTCTGGAAGAGGAGGTCGGTCTTGAAATCCTGAGTGATCTCACTCACCAGGCGCTGAAAGGGCAGCTTGTGGATCAGCAGCTCTGTGGATTTTTGGTAACGGCGGGTCTCTCTCTGAGCCTCGGTGCCGGGCCGGGAACGGTGAGGTTTCTTCACAGCACTGGTTGCTGGAGCATTCTTGCAAGCAGCCTTCGTGGCCAGTTGCTTCCTGGGTGCCTTACCACTGGTAGATCTGCGAGTGGCCTGCTTTGTTCTTGCCATAGTAGCCACAAGAAAAAATAGTGAAAATAACAGTTAAATATATAGACTATATAATACTGTATTGATCAGATGGATGTTTACATTCAATCATAACATTTTTAAAAATGCCAAATAAAAACATGCCAGACAGAGTGGCATCAGTCTCGCCTGCATGCTTTTATCTAGCACAGAGTACAACAGGGGTGATTTTTCCAAAACCCCATTTATTTTCCTGTGGAGAAAACGATTTGTTTGAGCATGTTCCCAGCTACAAAATGACATAACCACAGAGGTCTATGAGTTACTGAGTGAAAAAGAAAAGAAAAAAACGATATAAAATGGTGGTTCCATCGCTTCTCAAGAAGTTCTCAGACGTAGTAATGAGCTCAATCTGAAGAGTCTAAACGAGCCATTTATTTCCATGGGTGATAATGTTTAATACTTATTACACTTTTTGGGGGCCCAAATGGAATGTGCTCTCTAGCTTTATGGGCTGGGAGATAGCAACGTTTTTCAATTACTCCAGGGAGACAACAGGTAATCTAAATAACCTCATCTCGCTTCGTCTGAGGCTCCGCACAAATGAATAGCATCAAATTATTACAGACACTGCGGATTGTGCATTGCTCTGCCTTGGTTTTATTTGAGAACGGCTCCACTTAGGGCTGTCAGCCCCCCTTTAGCCCTGGCGGAATAAAGGTCAAGCAATCAGGCATCTGTAAGGACAGCTAATTTGTCATCCCTTGACAAATGTGTCACTGTCTAATCTGGCCAGTGGTATGATCCCCACCACAAGCCCGAAAAGGTTAAGAGATTCAAAGAGCGGGCCGCTGCAGCACAACACGGGGAAGAAGATGGTAGGCGCCGGTGCAGAAAATTCAATTTCTCATTCAATAGTTTCTTTTATTTCTTGGGACATATGTGCTTTCTCGGCTTGGCTTTAATTGCCTGCGAGTCTTTAATGTGCGCCTCCTCACCAAATGACACCCCGCCGAGGCCTGAGATTAGCTCTGTCAGGGCGATGAGCGATCCAATGCAGCAGCCCATCCACTCCAGCTTTTCCTAGAATACTTTTCAAAGCCTTGCCCCATGGCTGGCTGTCGCTTGTGCGCATTCATGTAGCGTCGCTCTCTCTCTATCTCTTCCTCTCTCTCTCAATGTCTCTCACCAGGGCTTCCCTGTGCCTAATGAGACGCCTCACAGGCTGCTCTCACAGCTACCTATAGAGGCAGGTTATTGCCATTTACCTTCGCTAACCTCACAGGCATGCAGCTCATTGTCTTGTTTTTGTGCTCCTCTGGTGCTTTCGATCCGGAGGTAATAGAGAGTGAGTCTGACAGTGGGGCGCCCAAGATTCTCTCTCTCACTTTCTCTCACGCTCTGTCTTTGTCAGGCTCTCTCACTCTCTCTCTCTCTCTCTCACACACACACACACACACTCTCAGACTCTCTCACTCTCTTGCATCCCCTCTCTCTCTTGTTTTTCCCTTTCTTTGACCTTTTCTCCCACTCTCTCTCTGTCTCTGCTGCTCTCCCTTTTGTTTCTCTTTATCCTTCCCTCTCTCTTGCTTTTTTCCCTTCTTCTCCTTCCCTCCTTTTGTCTCTTTTCTACCTTTTTTCTATCTGTCTGTATGTGCGTCTGTCTGTCTATCTATCTATCTATCTATCTATCTATCTATCTATCTATCTATCTATCTATCTATCTATCTATTCTACAATTTCCTCTTTCTATTTTCTCTGTCTTTGCATTTCTGTCTTGCTTCTTGTCTCTCCCTTTACTTTCTCCCGCTTCCTCTCTTTCCCTCTCACTACAACCTCTCTCCTACTTCCTCCTCTCTCTCTCTCTTTTTCTCCTCTTGCGCCTTTCCATTCTCATTTTTCCCTTCTCTCTATCGTTCTTTCTGCTTTGCTCCCTCCTCTTTTTCTTATCTCCTGACAACCTGTCAATTATATCCAGCCCATTTCAGCTCGGAGAATGAGAAAAAAAAACATAGATTAGTTTTCCTTCTGCAGGGGGCTGCACTGAGATTGGCTGATGTGTGACTGTGTCTGGGATTGTTTGTCCAGTGTATGAACGAATGGCATGCCTGTGTGTAGATGTATGTGTGTGTGCTAATGTGTGTTAAATACCTCCCTCTCTCCCACCTTGCTGCTGGTTTGGCGGAGCTGTGGAATGAGGTGTTTCAGCTCCTTAGAGACTGAAAGTACAATACAGTGTCAAGGCAAAGCCGCTGTGGTGAGCTGGAGACAGGAATAGGGAGGGACGAGAGAAGAGGCTGTCATGCCGATGAAGCATCAGTGCTGCGTTCCTGCTGCCGCATGACACACACATCCAGCGCTTCCCCACTATGACAGCACTCCTTCGCTTTCATGTCAACCCTGTTTCTTTTTTGTACTAAAACACCCATGCTAGACAACTGCTGTACAGCCTGCGCCAGCCTTGTTTGTCCCAGGCACTCGCTACTGAGAGCTACACATCCCATTCAAGGCCACTGTAACACAATTGCATTAAATGCTCTCATCCCGATTACTTGGCAAATCCCAGCAAGCAAACGATACAAAAGAACTTGTGCCCCTTATTTATGTTCCTATGCTTTATTATATATTTACCATTGTTTTCCTCCCCACGAATGATGTTTATGTAGCTGTATCTACCAATAACAGTTGTTTAGTATATTTTCCAAACTCTTTTACCACTCAAGATTAAACAGGCTGCTTTTACGACAGTATCTTTAATACTAATTTGAGTAAATGACCTCAGGGTTGATTGGATGAGATGAAACTAGGTTTTCCATTAAACAAGCCCTTCAAGATAAGGGTAATAAACTGTCTAAATCAGAATTAGAGTCACAGTGTAAGTACATGGAATACTTTACTTTTTGTTTAATGGTTAAAGAAACTTGAGACTTTACAACACATCATGGGAAAAAGAACTGCTGGGTTTGTGTGATCTGATGAAGAGACAGCAGTACTAGCATATTCAAGCAACAAGGTGTGAGAGGCCATGTGAGTGATTTAACCATGAGTAAAGGATGATCAGAACAAAACTCCTTTACAAATATGTCATGTTTCATTTTGGACCTTAACTATTGGATCAATGGATCAGTGTCTTTTGAACACAAGAAGCAAATTAGGTCATTTGTAGATTCTCCTTCAGGTTCACGTGAACAAAAGTGAGTTTAGTTCATTGAAAAACATGAAAACATCCTAAGAGATCCATAAATAAACTGATTTACAACTTTTTTCTCACCTTTTCAAACATTATCTGATCAGACTAGAGTCGACATACAGATGCAGTTTGTATTAAATTTTATTCTAAAAGATTTTATTTTACAGCAGCTGTTTTTGAACTGTTTCTGCTGGCTGGTTTCTGGGTTTTGAAACAGCGGCAACCTTTCATCATTTTAATCAATCTTCACTGGTTGTTTCTTGTTCAAAAGCGGGAATAGTCCTTTTAAATATATACCTTTTAAATGATAATCACTGTGATTTCGTATTTCTGTCTAAATGAAGAATGGAAAGGACTTAGATTTTCTGTTGTACTTTTCAGCTGGGGTAATGTAGATATACACTAATTTAAGAAGATTACTTTTTTTAGGAAGTAATCCATAAACTAATCGCATTACACTGTGAGGGGTAATGAGTAATTTATAATGGATTACTTTTTCTGAGTAACTAAGTCATTAGTCAAATGGGAATACAAGATATGTAAAATATAAAAGATGTTTGAATTGCAGAATCACAGAATTCAACTGTACATTCACCCATCCATCCATCCATCATCTGAGCCACTAATCCCAGCATGGGTGTCTTGGGGCAGTTATCTGGCGAAAGACAAATAGACACACACACTCTCTCTGTCTCTCTGTCTCTCTGTCTCTCTCTCTCACACACACACACACACACACACACACACACACACACACACACACACACACAAAAACACACAAACACCCACACAAACACACACCCACCCACAAACAAA
>JBBPDB010000128.1:24191406-24208611 GCA_037974465.1 Brachypetersius altus
GTTCTGTTCTGTTCTGCTCTTGTGTTGCACCATGGTCCTGGAGGAACGTTGTTTCATTTTTACTATGTACTGTGTATTTGGTACAAATGACAATAAAATCTACTTGATTTGACATGACTTGAAAGAAACATTAAAAACATTAAGAAATACTGTTTTCCAAATACTGCTTAAACCTAAACTTGAGTTTAAGGTTCACTATACAGATGCATCAACAATGTGTGCTGGTACAGAAAATACATACAGGGACGTCTGAGTTCTGCTACTGACCCCAAACCAGGAAAAACGAGTCGTATGCAAAAGTCTGTACAGTCCCTGTCAAACCACATAGTGGAGCTCTGCAAAGAAAGATTCGCTTTTGGTCATCTTTTGGTGGATGCTTCTTCAAAAGAACAATGTTTTTGGATGTGTAATCAAATGGGAAGAACGTCTATAAAGTTGAAAATCAATTAAAGGTTAGCCCTAGAACAGTGTGCACCACTTTTATAAACTTTTTGTGTAAAGTTAGTTAGTAAATAATAGATCAGCAACAGTAACCAGAAATACCCATCTTCATTGCCATCATGGATTTTTGTGGCTAAGTCAGTTCTGTCACCTCACAGCTAAAGTGGCTCAAAACAGAAAAATGTGGAGAAACCCATCAATCTTGAGAAGGTAAGAACACAGCAGAACTATCAACAAACTCCAACACACTAAAGCTCAGGCAAGTTATGAAAAAATGTGTTTGTTTAATTCACAATAATAAGCACGCGAATGCGGCTACGTATTCAGTCCTTAACCATAAATGGCTTGGTAAGAGCCAGCAAGTTAGCGCTCCATTTGGTGGTTCAGTTTTAAAACATGAGGCCCTGAATGAAGAGGATCAGAACAGGTGCCAGTTCAAGGCCACACTGTGAGAAGAATTGTTTTTTAACATAAATTTTTTTAAGAAACAATGTATGTGTGTCTCCAAATCTGGTGTTAAAGCAACCACACAATCACATTTCACATTTTCTTACGCTATCTAGTTTAAATACTGAAAATATCAAAATATTGAAATTTTTAAAATTCTTCCTCCCCTATCCATGGACCACCTCTGTTACATCGTGTCACACATCTGTGGTACATATACCAATTATGCCATATTACATATAATTCCCTATATATTATTTGGAATGAAAAAAATATATACATTAGTACATTATCATTTAATCATTTATACATTAAAAATTTAACATTTTAATTTGCTTGATTCAAATGCAAATGACAAAATACATGAATACAGGAATTCATACACACTGGAATTTGTTCTCTCTCTCTCTCTCTCTCTCTCTCACACACACACACACACACACACACACACACACACACACACACACACACAGCCAAACCTAGGGGCAATTTCACATCTCCAGTTCACCTGACATGCATGTCTTTGGACTGTAGGAGGAAACTGGAGCTCCCAGAGGAAAACCACATGCAACATGCAGACCCTGACCACCCTGCCTGGGAATCGATCCCCGGATCTTCTCACTGTGTGGTGACAGCACTTGTTCAACTGTATAGCATTTTTGAATAAAAGCTACAATTCAACTAGTAACTCAATAGTGGACTTTAAAAAACATGACGAGTTCAGCTTTTCCTCTGTTTACCCAATTCGCTTGTTTCTAATAGCCTGTGTGTTTTGTATATTATGGCTTATATTTTGGTATGCACTAGAATGAAATTAGTCTGATATGTGTGAAACATACTATTGCAAGGCTGACTGATTTTCAAGCAGAGGCTAAATCATGGCCAAACAGGCATGGCCTTTGATGTTGGCAGTAAATAAAACAGAGTGACGCTGCCACACCCCTAAGGCCTCATTGTCAGTGTTCTGAAAATTACTGTTTTTCGAATCACTGAATAAAAAATGGTATAATACATCATGCAAATAATCTGGAATGAAACAAACACAGCTTTCCCCAGAGGAAGAGACATCTAATGAGCTGAGTAAATTGGAATATTCATACCTCTGCACTGAGTGTGTTTGTGTGTGTGTGTGTCTGTGTGTATGTGTGTATGTGTGTATGTGTGTGTCAGTAAACACATTAAGCAATAGAGTTCCATACACACAGTCAGATGTACTGACAAAGTGAGTTTTGGGGATGATTACAGTAGATCATTGTCACAAATCTGCCAAAGTGACAAATCTGCCAAGGTATTATTGCCCAGGATCTGAAGTGGGAGCTAAAAATTGATCAATTACAGGCTGTACCTCCAGAAGCAAATGAAATCAGAGGTAGACCCATACCTACATGTAGCCTTGTGAATTCATAAACTCACAAAGAAAATTAGAGCTAATCCCCTAGCAAAGTGCTGTATTTATCTTTAGTTTAGTCAGGGCTCTGTGATTATCCTCTTCCCCCATGAGCGTGCCATCTGAGGCCATTACCAGACTGCTGCTCCATTAGTTTCCTGTTCATTCATACAGCAGCAGAGGACCAGCTACCTGCAATCAAGCACATTGCCAGTCTCAACACAGCCAGCTTTGTGTGTTCAAATAGTGTGTGTGGTCACTGGTAACCAATAACGCTATTTTATGAGGCGTAGGGCCCGGAAATCATCAAACTGTGCTGCATTATGGGATCATTCTGCCATATTGGAAGGGTTAGTTCTATGTTTACATGTTACAAGAGCTCTGTGAACATGCTGCAAGAGATTACAGAGATGACATTCTGTTGTAGTTATTTTGGATGCTTTTTTGTCATGCCTAAAAATTAATCTGATCAGAAAAAAGTGTTTAAATATGCTACTAGCAGATTTCACTCAACCAATGATATATTTCACTCAGTTACTGACCTATGTCACTGTAGGAAGCCACTATTGACACTATTAGCAGTACTCTACAGTGTTAAACCCCACAAACATTTGTGAAACTGAGGTTAGTTCCACAAACAGAAGGGTGTAGAGAAATAGATCAGACTGAGAAGCTAACAAATAAGAAACCAACTTCAGTCTTACCAGAAAGATGCAGAAACAAAATACATACATGTTAACTGAAAAGAAGAATCTTGTCGATGCATGCAGTTTTATTATTAACACACTTTTGGAGTTTTGTTTTTCGAAATGTACACATGAGAAGTCTTTGGCAGATCTAACTCTAGGTAAGATTATATTGCTTGTAATGTGATACAATTCAAGATTCAAATGATATAATAGTTTTTAGTATTTTTAGAGTGATAAAAAGCTAGATATAATTGATGATGATGATGATGATGATGATGATGATGATGATGATGATAATTATAGTTACGACACAGATCTGTTCCTACAACAGTGATGTAACTGGAATTTTGGTGTAAGTTGAAGCACACCCTAGCTTAAGGAAATGTCGAGACTGCTATAAGCCTGTTTTATTATTATTATCATTATTATTATTGTTAGTCTTTGCATCTAATTTATTATTTGCTTTTCTAGTTTTTATAATGGCTTATTTATATTCAAAGTCATATTGAGCTGGGCGTTTGTTCCAGGACCTCCCACCTCCCCTTCCCCCCAATGACCTAGCATATTACTGCCCATTACTTCTCATGATTCTGCAACTTTGCTAATTAAGCTCTGCTGTGCTTAAATGGCTTGCAAAGTTGCTTGTTTGACATTAGCCGAGTGTGGCATTGGTCCATCCCAGTGGATACATGTATTGTTTACATGATACTGCCAATTACCACCTGGACACATTTGGCCATGCGACTATATTCCACATTTACAAAATGCACCATTACTCTACTTCATTCAGCAGATTGTTCATATTACCCTGTAGGTGGAGCTTCTGAAGCTGCGACTGGCTCAGTCTTACTCTGCACTCTGCGGCCCACGTGTGGTGAGCTTTGCTGGGCATTAATGGAATCTAGCCCCCTGGGGGTGGACAAGCCTTTGAGTGGTTTATGGATGAGGGTGATTGCCCCTATCAAAGGGGTAAGGTCGGTGCAGCACAGGTCAGGCCCATAATGGATCTCATTTTTCAACAGGATATTTTTTAACTCTCGGGCATGTGCGAACTGACACTGGCGTGTGTGTGTGCAACCTCTCGCTTTCCCACCTCTTCCCACTGACTGACAGGCTCTCCTCATCTTTTCCGATAGGGAACATTTATCACACACTCTCAGCCGCACTCCCAGTCCCCAGCCAGCACTCCCAGCAGAACTCCCACCTAGCTTGCTAACACAGAGAGAAACAGGAGAGAGCCCCTACCCCATTTTAACTCAGTTGAAAATCACCTAGGCATGCCATCATGCACGCTTTTCATAAACACACCTACACTCAATTCCACTTTCACTTTTTTCCCCTGATCAACATCTGTCTCTCTTTTTCTCACCCTCTCATGAAAAAAGACAACACCCATAGGTTTGTTTGTCTTCAATGTCATGTCAATGAACTAAATGCATTATATTTCCCACATATACACCTTTAGATATAATGACCTATGTCGCATATGTATAGTGTATTCTCTTGTATGTGCTGTATCTTCTTAGTTATTCATTCAGATGGCCCTTTACTTCCAGTGAATGCTTCAACATGAAAAGACATTTTGGACAACGCCATGCTTCCAACTCTGTGGACACAGTTTGGAGAACAACCTTTTCTATTCCGGCATGACTGTGCCCCAGTGTATAAAATAAGCCCCATAAAGACATGGCTGAATGAGTTTGGTGTGGAAAAACCCAATCAAACGCCTTTGGGATAAACTGGAATTCTCGTCCAGCGTCAGTGCCTGACCTCATAAATGCTCTACAGAATGAATGGGCACAAGTTCACACAGAAACTCCATAATCTTGTGGAAAGCCTTCCAAGAAGAGTGGAAGCTGTTTTAACTGTAAATGAGGGACAAACTCGAAGTCAATAGTACCTATTTGTGTAATGGTCAGTTGTCTGAATATTTTTGTCCATATAGTGCATTTTGTTTCTAGCACCGAGACGTTAGGAGCAGATTTTTAAAGTCTTATAAGTTGTAGGACAGTGAAACACCTTGAACTCTTAGTCATGTTTCTCAAACCATCCTTGAAAAATGTGTACATCCACAGAACGCTGTGCACAATGTGTAACACATTCCTTCAGGAATTGGCATGAAATATTTTGGTGACTTCTGCCAAGTAGCTCTTCTGTTGTTTTTATCCAGATTGGATAATTATCATTGCCCAGAGCACCATAAACCCTGTCACTCGTTTGTAATTGTCCCAAATCACCACTGGCAGGTACTCACCACTGCTTTGCTCTTGGTGGGTGCACTTCACAAGCTTGGCATGTTTATGAGTACGTTTATGAGTAATTATAACATCTAAATGTATTATATACATCCCAAATGTAATTACCTATATTTAATAATATGTCCCTTATGTATTAAATATGTTCAATATAAAGGCATATTAAAGCATGTCTCCAGGCAAATTAATTTTATGTTCTTCTAAGGGAAAGTAAGGAAAAATAAGTAAATTAGATTGATTAGATTGTTTCTAATAATATATTCATTACATTTTTTACATTTTCTAATTTGCTTACAAAGTGAAATTTATTTTGTATTAAAACAAACACAACCATGTTTACACACACACACACACACACACACACACACACACACACACACACACACACACACACACACACATATAGACACAGGCATACAGACCTCTAACCCAAACGTAAGCTTAATCTCTGCATTCAAATGCTTTGTCCTCTTCTACTACCCCAATTAATAGGTGCAGATTTTTAATTTTTCAGTTAAGTAGATACAGCTAAAGATCTGTGTGGCATAAAATGATTTTGTTTTTCATCCCCATGCAAATACATAGACAGATGAACACACAAACACAAACACACGCACACAGAAACTGTGATCTAGCCCGTAGTCTTTTGCTCATGGCAAAGAGCAGATGATCTGTTTTGTCCTCTGTGTTTCTCTGTTTAGACTGAACCTAATTAGTGACCTTCTCTCACTGCCACACACAATCCATGACAAAGCCGCTCCGACGCTGCAGTCTTCATTAGTAATCGAGCTGCCTCTGCCCATAAAAATGGTTTTTAGGCAAACAGAGAGAAAGAGAGTGTGAGAGAGAGAGAGAGAGAGAGAGAGAGAGAGAGAGAGAGAGAGAGAGAGAGAGAGAGAGAGAGAGACTACACACGAGAGGGCGGGGGAACTCAGAAGGGGGAGCAAAAAGTGTGTGTACACGTTGGGGGTTGATCAAGATGCTGATACCAGAACACAAGATGTAGACTAAAAGCACCAGACGAAACATAAACTGCAACTACTGCACAAATGTGATATGAAATAATGAAACATAACCAACAGAAAAGAGAACTTACAGTTCATAAGAACCCCCATTAAGTCTGTTCACCTGGGAAATAGAATGATGCCATAATTCCAAGCTTACATGTACAATACACAGACAGGCTACATATATACAATTAGTTCGCAAAATTAGAGACGATCAGCTTGAAATACCAAAATAAGTTACTTCAGATAATAAATATTTTATTTTAATTTTATGTTGTAGGCCCTTTCGTCTCTATGCAGACGTAACATACGCAACGTCGTCTGGGATCAGCAAAGTTTTCTGATTCTGAGTAAAGACCCAGCAACACAAACTCCAACAAATGTAATTACTTACTGTTCAACTCGAGAAATCGATACACATCTCTAAATGTTAAACAAACCAGCCCCACCCCGGTTCAGACCTGTAACTCATCCTGCATGAACTATTCCTGAGAAATCATCCGGGTCGTGGTTCGAGCGCCACCTAGTGGCAGTGCACTAAGGCTTTACCTACTATATCAACATCAAACACACTAACCGTCCACAGGCCTTTATAAAACAAATTCAACCGAAGCCACTGTAAGCAAAATATTTTTATTACATTTTCAGACTGGAGAAAAATAACAGAAGACACATTTTGATGGCTTATGAAAATCTCTCATCATCAGCAGATGAATAAAGATGTACAATACAACATTACAACAAGTAGTAATATCTCAGTCCGTCAACACCTTCCTCAGCTGTGCCATGCAGTGTAGAGTGCCTCTGTCTTCTCTCTTCATAGACTCACTGATATCTTGTCGACAGAGAGGGCACTGGCGTACAATGGCGCACAGGGCCTCCTCGAAAGCTTGTTGTGAATGGGGGTCTGGGAGGCTGCTGCTGGACTCTAGCAGGCTGAGTATATTCTGCAGCCACCCTTCATCTCTGATCAGGGTAGTTATCCAGGGCTTTGCACTTACACAGCCACCAAGAGCCTGCAGTCCGAGTCTCCAGAGCTCGCTCACCTCCTCCCAGCAAGGCTGCCAGCCAGGGTGGAGCTGTGCTTGGGCCCCACCCTCACCTGCCTGCAGTGCCCCCAGCAGAAATCGCAGGGCACAGGAGAAGAACCGTCGCTGACTGGACTCCACCAGACCTAGAGCACAGAAGATGAATTAAAATTTTCACCTCTAAAGTGCTCTTAAAATAAGAATCATCTGTAATTAACTAGCCCAGTCTGTGTCTATTGCTGGCTAAGAGGTTTAAGTTTCAGGATATATGGGACATATAAGCTCTGTATTGTAAAGGTATCATTAAATAAAAATAAAATGGTACATATTAATAGCAAAAAACATTCTCTTTTGAAGCTTTTCACAAGGTTTTTAAAAGTGAATGACTATCACCATCTGCTGGACAAAAAGTATACAGCGCTTTTGAAGCTAAGAAAGAAATGTCCTTACAGTGCATACCTGTTGAGGCTGGTTTCAGCCTGCCAATCATAAGACCCAGAGTGCAACAATTGGCTGTCAGGACCAAGAAGCGTGGCTTATGAAGGAGGACCGGAAGTGCTTCACTTAACATGGTCTCAAGGGTGGCAAAACAAGTGTCTGTCCTGAAAACATGCATTGACAGTCAATTGAATGAACACAAATTAAACAAACAAAAAAAAATCTCACCATATTTCTGACCAAAATGGTATGTGTCTATACAGTGCTGTGTAAAAGTCTGGAAGAAATCACCTTTTCTTTATACTTTGCTTTGAATTAACTTGTTAGTGCAAAAACACCATTTTACATCTGTCAAATAGTCCTGTTTGGCAAATTAAGTAAAGAAACATGAACAAATACTTTTCTTTGACAGGCTGAAAAGTGCCTACAGATAGAAGGAGCCTAGACAAAGGTGTTTCAGCCCCTCAGCATTCAGCACCACCAGAAGGGACCGATTTCTTCACTTGTTCAGGCCTTAAATTAGGTGGCTTTGTTATGCTTTAATTATTCATATGTCACTGTGTGGCCTAAACGAAATACATTGCTCCGAAACTGATCAGGTATTGACAGTCCTGTAAGTATCCTAGAGAACTATTACTCGAGACTACACTAAAAATACAAGAAAGTCTGGATTTTTGGAAGCAAAATATGAAGAAATGTGGGATAGCTTAAGACCTTTGCACAACAGTGTATATGGGTGAAAACTCATACTGAATAAACCGTCATCATCTGCATGTATATAATGACACAAACAAGGACTCAAAAGCTGGTGTATACCTGACTCGGTCTGGTTCAGTGACTGCAAAGTTGAGCAAGGTGGAGCAGGCTGTTTCCAGACTAGGATCTCCACCTACAGCTTTCCCACTCTGTTTCCTCAGCTCTCCCCAGCCATGGCTGAGAAAGTGCACTAACAAGGTTGGAGTATCCAGTGAAAGGAGCACTTTTCTAGGACCTTCTTCTGCTGACAAGTGGCACAGGGCTGGGAGGAGATATCTGAGAGAGAAAGAAACATACTTCACTTTGCAGATAGACTGAAATAATGCAGCACCATATACACATGGAAAACAGCTGCACAAACAGCCATTCTGTATTCATTGTTCTCGTGTTGTCATAAAAAATGGCCCTGCCCCCCAGCCTTGCCCATCCACACCGAGGTCATTCACTTGCACTAGCAGCCAATGCTGACAGGCTGCTGTGTGCTGTGTGTTAATCTCAACAACCCAGCTGTATCCTAAAGTAACCTTAGTAAGCTATCCTTAATAAATAGGTGGATTACATGCTTGGTAATAACTTGTTTGAAGAGTTGGGTCTATCAACTGATTGTATTATGTTTACAACACAAATAGACAGATCCAATGTGTTTGTGTGTGAGAGAGAGAGTTGGGCAAGGAGGAGCAATGTGTGGATCAATGTGTGGCTTGCAGCCCTAAAAATAGAAAATCAATATGTGGCTGTGAATGCTGATACTGTGGTGGGCCAGTAGTCCCAATATATGGAACTACTCACTGTTTGTTACAACTTGTAATTTTGCCCAACAAACCTCAGGACATCCTCTCCTGTCCATGTTTCTGCCTGGGAGCCATCGCTGATAGACATCTTTGACATCCAATCAGCCAACCCCTTGCCTTTTCTCTGTAGGTGATGTTTGGCATAGCCAGTAAGGAAGGGCAAGAGGGCAGTGACCTCCTCCTTCAGACATGAAGTTTCTTCAGCTAGCCAGGCACAAAGGGAGCGGAACGTTGCAAAAACGAAGGGATCATCATAGTGGCTTGGGTCAACCTGTGGAAACAAAGTTTTTAAAATTCAGGTAACCTGCAATTGCTGGTCTGTGCATGTACATTGAGATAGTTAATAAGTAGTCTGTGGGAATATCACATTTATTTCTTTAAGATTTTAGCTACATATTAATATGATGGTGCTCAACAAGTCTGGATGATTTAAGTATAAAATACTCTGGGACTGTATCTCTGATATTAGTTTCTCTAATAATAAGGTGATAAAATTATTATTTTATTGCCTCAGTATTATATTCAAAATAAGAAATATGCTACCTCTATACCACTTAGATCATTTATGTTCAATTGGTTGATGCTTTTTCCCTATTTAGACAGTTCCATAATTATTGCCACACTGTTAAAAAAAAAAAAAAAAAAAAAAAAAAAAAAAAAGGAGAGGGAAAAGAGTTTTGACATATTGTTTAGAACGATAAATGTGGACGTAGTCTTTCATCAGCATGGGAAAGATCCGCACAAAAATGGTTCAAGTTGCCACCACTAAAAACCTGTGGTTTGAGCTGAAGAGACCTGGGAGAGGTCTCCAATGCCATCAAGCATTTTACTATTTACAGTTATGTTGGCAAAAGGCAGCAGAGAACTAAAGGTAGGCGTGCTAATAACTGTGATGTGGTTTTGAAAGAAAAAAAAAAGTGTGTTTTCTTAGCTTAGATTTATCACACATATTTAGAGTGAGACAAAGCTCAAAATATTTGCAAGGTCTAATTTTGGAAATATTGCAGACTTAACAGCTGAACCAAGAGAGTCAATGAGTCAAATCTAGGATGACTCCCTGATTTTGAACCAGATGAGGAAGGGGAAACAGCTACATCAACTATGCAGAGTGCTGCAGGACCGATTTTATTGAGCTGATTTAGAATTCAATTAACACGATTAAATCATGTTTAATTACATTTTTTGTAGATTAAGACCTAAAATAAATTTAACAAAACAAAATAATAAAAACAAAATAATAAAAATATCTTTCACATTTCTCTCACCTGTTGCAGGTAGTAAATGACTGCAGAGAAAGCCTCTTCCAGCACCCCGAGGACCTGCCTGCTCTGCTGCATACTCAAACTCACAATGGTCTTCTCTGGCAGGGCAGGACTAGGGGTCGGCCCCTGACTGCACGCTTGCTCCATGGCTGCCTCCATTATGCGATAACAAGCAGTGAGCGTGTGCTGCTGCTGAGCAGATAACTGTGTACCCGGTGGCTCCTCTAGAAGCATCCTCACCTCCACACATGCCCGGTTCACCAGTAGACAGCAGAACTTTGGAGTGCCAGCTGGCTCCCAACCACATAAGTCCAGCAGGCATGCGGACAGCACTAAGACAGGGACCAGCTGATCTATGCTTAGTTTACCCTGGACCATTGGACGTAACGTTGCCCACATGCTACAGACTACATCTTGAAGCTCTTGAGTGTGTGACTCACCTCCCGGTGGTGGGAGGAACTGTGGTATCCTAGAACACATCTCCAGACGATCCTGGTTTGAACCCTGGCTGAAGTTTTGGGCTACGCTAGCAAGAAGAGATAGAAGTTCTGATGGGTGTTTGCTCCATGCCCGTTGTCTAATATTGCTGGACAGAAGATGATTTAATAGCGGAAGACCCTTTTCAAGGCTGAGAGTCTGTTTTTTCAACACAGCCCTGCACAAAGCAGGTATAGCACCACGGGCAAGCAGCTGGTCAGGACCACATGAAAGAGAGCATACAGTGTTCAGAACCTGATAGCAGTCAGCTGCCATTGCTTCATCAAGAGAACGGGCAGTTGTATCACCACCACTGTCCAACACTGGGGAACTTTCTAGAATTTCCTCTCCTGGAGTGCTTTGGTTGGTCTGAGAAGAATGTGTGTTTGGATTTAGACAGGAGTCTTCGGAATATGTGGGCTGAGATGTAGCTGTGTGCTGGGTTTGCTTCTGATTGACTGGTATTCCATTTTCCAGCAGGCCCAGAAGGAGAGGGATGGTACTCAGCAGCTGAGGATGGGTGACCATGTCTGGGTCTGTGCAAAGAGCAGCCAGAAGTGCGGTGCCCAGAGACAGCAGTTCCTCAGGGGGAAGCCCAGAGGTCTCGCTCCCACGCATGGCTGTCACCAGGAGGCGTGCAGGAAGGTTAAAGCCCACTGCTTCAAAGACGCGATGCAGGGTCACCTTGTCCAGCTGACTGGCGGGACACAGCCGTGTAATCTAAGAAAATAAAATTCAACAACCTAACTGACACATCGGCCATCAATTGCGTGGCCCCTGTTAGGGTCCACAAACTTCCCAGCACGGGTGGAAATCCCACCAGCAAAGCACTAAATATGTTTCTTTAAATGTTACGTGGAATGCCATATTCAGAAACATGGTATTTTCAACATCATTTTATTTTCTAAAATTACTGACAAGTGACTGTTTTTTATTTAAATTGGTCAAGTTATGAGTTTCTACTGTTCTAAGTAATTTAACAATTCATGCATGAATGACAACTGATAACCATATCAGTCTGTAAAACTGAAGTGTAAGTGCTGACTATGTAAAATAATCCTGGCAACTGGTTCTGTTTATTTGACTTAAATATATACAGATATACATGCCTGGAGATCCAGGCCTAAAGCGGACTGCTATAATAACAGATCTTGGTTATATTATTCAGCAGAAAGAATAACTTTACCAACAGAAGTGCTGCCAAAATGTGGCTGTCATTCTTGGCATGAGTGAGTGCATGCAGACAGCGCTCCAGGACCTCTCGCTGGGTGGCAGACAGGGTGATAGATTCAGGTGCAGGACTAGAACCATCTGCTTCTGACTGCTCCTGACTGTTTGAATGATGCCGATTGGAGACCTCCTCCAGGCTGATTAAGCCTTCACTTTCAGCCATTCTCAGTGTCGGTTAGTATACCTGTAAAACAACAGAATGTGAGACCTTCCAAATATATATATCTTCTATTCTGTTTGCTATGTTGCTCTTATTCTCAATATTCTACATAAACTACAACGACCTTGCAGACAACCAAACAGCATAAATAAGCATAAGCAGCCACACAGGTTGAAGTCAAACTGGTGGAATAACATTAAGAACGATCGAGTTACATTAGTGCTGTATTTTAAAAAGGATAACAGACAGGATCTTTCTCCAGATCACATTAGTGACAGACCGGGTTTGCAAAGTTAGCAAGCTAGCTGGTTAACTAAAATACTAGCGTATACTTATTCTCGCAACAGATATTTAAATATAACGACACTAGTGTGGTTTAACTCACTGATTACATATGCACAGTCAACGTCCGAGATGTATCCAGGTGAGAAAAAAACGTCCAAAACATCAAAAGACAAGGATAACGTGTCAACTGACTTACGCTGTCCATGCGACCACTGGCTTCCGGTAGGAGGCTGAACTACAAAGTAAAAGTCACAAGTGGGAGTTTCGAAAACGCTCCTCTTAGAATTTAAAAGAAGAAAAATGTATGTACTACTCAGTGTAATTCAATATTAAAATAATGTAGGGGTGATCTGAACCTGTAGACGAGTAACAAGCCTCGTTTGCTGGGACTTTTAAGCAAAATGTATATATATATATATTTATTTATATATATATATGGAAGATTTCCGTATAGTTCAATTCAATTCAATTTTTATTTATAGTGTAAGTAGTAGCGACAAACTGAGAAAGCACACGAAATAATGTCGTATTATTGAGTCTGAAGCTGAAAAAAGAAACACGAGTTTAAACAAGTAGCATCTCCATAAGTCCTGTTGCTGTCATTGTCAGACGTCCCAGTACTTTTGTGCATGTAGTGTAAGCGGACTAAACAGGTGTAGATGAAATTTTGCTGCCACCCAGTGCTGAATAAGGGAATTAGCTCATAATGGAAGTAGCTCAGAGTCAGGAAATGACGAGCCCGGGCGGGTAGTGAGTGTGCTGTGTTTGAAAGAGGCAGGAGCTGCTCCATTCATACTCCGAGCACAGTGTGGGTATTACAGCGGTATTTCAGAGTAATAACTCACAGAGGTCTTCAGCTGTCACTCAGGATGCAGCATGGCTTATTTATCATTCAGTTATTTTCTTAATTATGTTGTTTACTAGCTTGTTAGCTAGCTTGGCACTGCTACAACAACAGAGAACAGCTGCTTACTTTTTAGCTATCTAACTTCTCTCATGTTTGTTGGCATCTTCCGCTTTCGTGGTGTTCGTCGTTTTTGTCATTCTTTCCTTTCCTTGCAGATGGCGACTTCTCTGCCTCAGAAGGCTCCTGGTCCAGTACTGGGCAACTTGCCCACTCAGCAGCAGCAACAGCAGCAGCAGCAGCCCCATCTCGGTCCTGGTTCAGGACTCGGGCAGCCCCCCATGTCCTCAAACCAGGGAGCCCTGCGGGAGATCTCTCCAGTTTTCCTCTGTCGAATCGGCCAGGAAACAGTGCAGGACATCGTTACACGAACCATGGAAATCTTTCAGATAACCCGGGCCACTCAGGTATGCCAAAAGATTATATGGACAAAAGAATTGGGGCGCATGAACAATACATTAACAGGCACTTTCATGACATTGCATTCAAATGCATAGACGTTAATATGGAGTTGGAGCCCCTTTGCAGCTATAACAACTTCCATTCTTCTTGGTAGTTGTTGGTATTAGTGTACTAGTTGTGGTATCACTTAGTGTAGAAAATAAAAAAATGTGGAATTGTTTATCCTAATACTAAGGGAAATGAAACTTATGACAACGCCATGCTTCCGTCTTTTCGTGGAAGAACCTTTCCTATTTCAGCATGACTATGGCCCAGTGCACAAAGCAAGCTTCACAAAGACATGGCTGGATGAGTTCAGTGTGTAAAAACCCTGACCTCAACTCAACCCCATCCAACACCTTTGTGATGAACTGGAACGGAGATTGCATACCAGGTCTACTCATCCAACATTAGTGCCTGACCTCAAAATGCTCTACAGATTGAATGGACACAGATTCCCAGAAAAACACTCCAAACAATTGTGGAAAGCCTTCCAAGAAGAGTGGAAGATGTAATGAGTGCAAAGGGAGGGCCAACTCCATATTAAAATCTGTATTTGAATGCAGTGTCATTAAAGCCCCTGTTGGTGTAATGGTCAGGTGTCCCAATACTTTTGTTGATAAAATTGGGTGTGTCAAAAGATTATATGAACAAAAGTATTGGGACACATGACAATTACACCAACAGGCACTTTCATGACATTGCATTCAAATGCATAGATGTTAATATGGAGTGGGTACCCCTTTGCAGCTATAACAACTTCCATTCTTCTTGGAAGGCTTTCCATAAGGGTTTGGAGTGGTTATGTGGAAATTTTTGCCCATTCATTTGGTAGAGCATTTATGCGTTCAGGCATGTATGATGAACAAGAAGATCTGGTTCGCAATCTCCGTTCTAGGTCATCCCAAAGATGTTTGATGGGGCTCGGGTCAGGACTGTGTGGGCAAGTCAAGTTCTTCCACATCTGCTGTTATAAAGTATTTGCACCAGAGGCAGGTGTAGTGTAGTCTTCTACACTACAGGACAGTTGTTTGGTCTCACCCTCATATATTTAACAAATAAAGAAACAAACAATACCTACATATTAGAAATACTTAATGCACTGACTGGTTTTCAGTACTTTACAGTTTGTAGTACAACCTTACTTAGCCACAAAGGCTTAAATAATTGGTTTTGAAGAAGACCTATCAGTTCTGTCTTTAGTGCATTGACATTCACTTTGTGTTTAATCATGAAAAAAGGCAGACGTTTCTTCAACTTCACACAATTTCTTCTGGTATCACTGGACAACATAAAATGCTTTGACAGGATAATGAACCCAAGTATTTTGTAAAATTCAGCGCGCATGCTCCGGAAAAGTCACAAACGAGACATACAGAGAGAGAGAGACACGCGCGCTCCGGAAAAGTCACGAACGAGTCCGGATCCCCGTAAAACTGGGGGTTTAGTATAATTATGCCCTATATTGTCATTATATAATTGCGTGGAATGAGTCTTGAGTTGAATGTTTTTAATGAGCAAAAATACTTAAATAAATGGAAAGTTTGATTTGTCTTGTCTTTTTTTCTTTTTTTTTGCTGATCCGAAAAGTGATCCGATCCGAACCGTGAATTCTTTGATCCGTTGCACCACTACTACGTACACATGATAAACTGCACTGACTTTACTGTGTGTTCTCTTCAGTTGCCAAATGGTGTGACCCAGAGTCAGGCAGTGTATCAGGACCGATTTGGAAAACTGCAGGAACACCTGCGGCAGCTAACTCTGCTCTTCCGTAAACTTCGTCTGCTCTACGAGCGCTGTCTGGAGATGACCTCTGACCTTCAAGAGTCTCCTGCCGAAGTGAGAGTCTTTTATCTATTGCATTCAAAAAGGTGAAAACTTCAGCCATTTAAGGAAGAGATTTTACGAGTGGCTGGGGTTCATAAAAAGTTAAACCTGACTTTAGTCACATAGGAATTAGGACTAGAAGATCTGAATCACGGTCACAAAATAATGCAGTAGCTGTTTTGACATCTGCTCAGAGAAAGAAGAGGTTAAGCTCTTAACCTGAAGATTTTCCTTACGTTTGTTTATGTCACCAGGAAATATAAAACATTTTTTTTCACAAGATAAACTAATTTGATTTTATATTTGCTTGGTGTTCCTTTGCTGCAGGTCATAACTTGGCATATATTTTTTTTATTTAAAGCTGATACTGATATTTCCAAGAACCTAAATATCAGTAAACAAAGTTTTCGTAAAGGAAAGTTTTACCTCTGTTAAGATTACCCAGTTTACAGGTTTTTAGAAAAAACTTTCAGTCCCACTTGTGTTTCTAATAAGCCCAATTATTTATTGATTGATAGCCTTACAAAGAGCAGAAAGTAAAACAGCCCCAGAGCATTTGGTGTGTGTCCGGTCAAAACCTGCAGTAGAAATTTTATTTTTCTCTACACATTAAAAATTAATCAAGGTTTTTTGCATAAGTACACTTAGCATGTCTATAAAATATTGTGTAACCCTTAGTATAGGATTTAAGTAAATCATTAAAAATGCTTTTATTTGCAGTAATTTTTATTTGCAGATTTATATATCATTATATATAATGATTCAGGTAATATAAAACTGCATGTTAACTGCATATTGAATTTTGTAAAGTGTTCCTTAACAAGACTATATTTTAAAGCAAAGTTATGCCGACTTTGACAGTGCAGTTTAGAACGGTCACTTTGCATTCACACGTATCTCAATCTATAAAAATTTGGCACAAAACGTATTATATCCAGACTATACTTGGGCTCATTTAGAAATACCTCACAGTAATATGGGAGATTATTACATAGAGCCATTTGTAAAGGTGAATGTGATGTTTAGTCCATATCATGATGTGTGTGTGTGTGTGTGTGTGTGTGTGTATGTAGCTGGTGCCATATGTTGGAGAGGAGGTGGTTCCAGCGAGAGTGGAGCCCTGTAGTCCTGTGGTAACTCAGGACAGACAAGAAGTTTTAGAGGTTTGTTCCTTCCATTGTCCTCATTATTAACGCAGAAATTAAGAGAAATTAATGAATGCAACCTTATAAGGCCAACCTTAAGTGGCAATTTGACACAGAGAATGCATTTACTTTTAATGTTAAGGAATCTAATTACATCAAGCAACTTCACTGGCTCCCTATCCATTTCCGCATTGAGTATAAAATCCTTCTTTTAACATTTAAAGCCCTCCAT
>JBBPDB010000128.1:24211519-24227125 GCA_037974465.1 Brachypetersius altus
GGCAGAAAACCAAGAACAGAAAACAAACAGAAAAAACCAGAACAGGGCACGGCTATACCAAACCCAGCCGTGACAGCGGTTTTAGGATTAAAAAAATACTGTGAGGTCTTTACATTATTATATAAAGACCTCACAGTATTTAAAATGATTACTTACAGGTAACTAAAAGCTTCTATAGGACAATATAGATGGTTCTTGTATAATGTACACAATTTATGCAACCTTAAGAGTGAAAATGCTGCAAGTCTGGTCTTCTGTTTGAGATGATACAATTACTGAGAGTTGATTTTTACTCTCACTGACTGTGCATGGACCAGTGGCCTTTGGCCTCCTCATTATTCCAACTCAGACCTTCTTTTCTGTTTGTCGTCTTTGCTTCACTCGACGATAAACTAGAGGACAAACATCTCCATTTGCGCTTATATAAAGCCAGTTTGAGGCTGAGGTAGCACAGGTGTTTGAAATAGCCTTGCGGACAATGGCTAATTGTTGGTCGTTTTTAACACAGACTCTGTAATGAGTGCCGTGCGCCCGGCCAGAGTCCCACAGCACTCTGGGTATTAATCAGTACTCATTTGTCATAATAGCAGGTAAACAGAGCTACAGCCGCCTCTTAGTCATAGAAAATGAGTCGACGCAGCACGCCTGAGCCAAAGAGTCTAACTCAGTTAGAACTGCTCTCGCTAAGGAAATAAACACCTCTGTTCCTCTGACTGTTTCCGCTAAATCCATACCAAGCTAATTCGCAAAATTAGCTGTGTTTTTCTGCTCTGGCTCAGAATGTACTGTTCTCAGTATGAAAAACATCCTCGGAAAAAGCTTCATTTTGAATTTTGACCTGAATTGCTCTTTGCATCTTGTTGTTTCCGTTTTTTCCTTCTCTAAAAGCCTTTTAAAGGCTTAGGGTATTTCTTGGTCCAGGAGTACTTTAAATAAACGTGACATAAAAGGTAACTTGGAGCATGCAGTCATAGTAAAAAACAAACAAGCAAAAAAATGAATGTATTTTTTTTGTAAGTGAGACATGAAAGTGTAAAAAGCCCCTTTAAGTCTGAAGAACCAAGTTTATTTATTTTCTGGAATGGTACAGCCATGTTAAGAACCAGTACCTTGCTCAGGGTACCTCAGAGGTGCCTAGCAGTCTTGGGAATCGATCCCAGACTTTCTAATCGCAGGGCGAATGCCTTAACCACTAGGCTACCAGCTCACTTCAGGTGGTGATGTACCTAGGACTTCCGGGGTCAAGGAATTCGTCCCAACTCATTTGGTCCTACCCATTGTAAATCTGATTAGTATATTTTTGTCATGCCCTAATCATGTTGGAGGTTTGTCAGACACACAAGGCCTTCAGTTCAGCTCCAGAAGGCTTAACCAAGAACATCATAGAACATCCACAGTTTACAGTGAAATAACAGTACAACTAAATGTTTGCAGAGTTCAAAGACAATGCTAATGAATAAAGATAAATGTACATATTTTCTTTGTATTTTTTATTTTCCATAAAGACTTATCCTTTTTCTGAAGACCTAGAAGGTCCCTTGATTTCTACAGGTTTTATGCTACACCACTCACCTCTTTCCACAACATACATTAAAAACATTGCTAACATCTATTTTTAATGGTAACATGCATTATGAGCCTTTAGCCCATGCTCAGCCCCTCCCTTTTCATAATGCTCATTATGAATGCTCCTTGGAGAGCCAGGCACCAACTCTTGCTCAGTTCTACACCCACGCTAGCGCAGTTCATCTCAGATCTGTTTCTGAACGTATCACTCAGCCCAGGAGACAACTGAAACAAATGGTGAACAAAAGGCCGAGTGATGGCACATTAGCAAAGCAAAGGGGCAGAGACGTCTCATACATGTTTAGCAAGGGAATTTATGCGTTTTTTGTAGCATGCATTCATACTGATAACAGTTAGGTCTCAACTGTTTCTGTCAGGAAATTATAGCCGTGTGTGTGTGTGTGTGTGTATGTGTTTGTTAACTTGAGACACAATGAGCAATGAGAAACTATCAATCACCAATCAAATCCAGTTTTTTATTCTCCTGTAGGAGTCAATGTAAGAACCTTGACAGCACCTGAAAACATTTGCATTTAATTTGTTTAAATAATATTTTCACCAAGGGATGCCGTGTTGTTTTGACAACTGAACACTGATTAAAATATTCTCTCTTTGTTCTTTTTTGGAATGAAAATGTATCATAGTGTAAAAAGCATACATGACATGAAATGTTTATATTAGCAGACCCAGCATGAGATGAGCTGAATTACTGTGTTAATAATAAACTGGATTAGAGTGTGTTTCAGCAACTTGTTTAGGAATCATTTTCTATTCTGAACATTCTTGCTTGGACTCTGGACTGCACTCCAACTATCGTTCAGAGAAATACACATTTCTCAGAGCTGCAATTAGTAGGGCGGTACTACTGTACCTCCAGGAGCTATACCGTAACCCTTACTAGAATAAACAATCAATTAGCAAGCATAGTAGGCAGACTTTTACAATACAAACCCTGAAGGTGATGCTTCATGATGACCTTTCATTGGCAGAGACAAAGACCAGTCAAAAACAGATATTTTCATCTATTTTGCACTTGGGCAAATGAGTAAATGCAACAGTACATTCTATTTTTGCTTTTTAGTTGAGGTGTGAGATCAGGGATATATTCTTTTATATATAGGGGAGATATGTGGGCTTTTTGGACTGTGACAATCTTTTGGCTGGAAATCTGCTCATTAAATAAACAAGAGGAAACCTATTTAGCCATAATAAGCACAAACACTATGGAAGATAAAAATCCACAGGGCATTATTCTTCCCCATCCCTCAGAGTGACAGGCCCATTATATGGAATGCGGAATTTATGAGATGATCATCTTTGATGGCCTGGACGTCCACGGCTTCCAGTAATGTCTATGGTAATGATGTTCTCTTGGCAACTGTCTCTCAGTCAGCTTCAAATGAAAGTGATTGTTAATGGCTATATTTATGTGAAGAATCTTACAGCACCCTCATTTTCCAGCCTTATTTATGTTATTTTCTATGTGGTGCTGCATCACCTCTGAATTTGTTGCTTTCGTGGCTGTGAAGATTGGGAATGTCCTTCAGACAACATATGCAAATGGCTCAGACCAGTACCAGTTGATGCTAGCTGGTAGACTGAGGTCTACACAAGAATCTTCTGTTACCGTACGCTGTGCGTTATTGAGGGATTCAGCGTTAGTAGGACAGAGTGTTAGATCAGTAATATTATTCGTGCAGGACAGTGGTCCCATTTTTTTGTACTGGGCAAAAACTACCATCTTGCCCTTATTATCTTGAAATATCATGAACTGATATCATCTTTAATGATCCCTGACCTGGTGGGCTGGCGCCCTGTCCAGGATGAGTCCTTGCCTCCTCCCATTGACCCCAGGATAGGATCCGGGTACCCATTGGGTAACCCCAGTGAGGATTAAGCAGTTACAGTGAGTGAGTGAGTGAGTGAGTGAGTAAGAGTGGTCTCTGATCCGACATCTCATATGGAATGTTTACAGACAAGCACTTTCCAGGTGTTTTCAGACATAGTGTAGTTTTATGAGCCGGCATGATTCATTTTTATAGAGAACCATGTTTTTTATTGGTGTGAAATGAAACTTTTTCACTGAGGCAGACCTAATGCACATCAACTGGATTAGCTGGTAGTGGGATGGCATGGTATGGGATGGAACGAGTTGTACTGATAAGAGCTGTGCCATTTTGTGATTCAGAACTAATAATCCAACATTCCAAAAAAAGAAATTGAAAACAGCAGCTTTATGTAAGAGTTACTGAAAAACTGCAACATTCTACAGAAAATATATGTTAACGAGACACCAACTCAAGAATGAACTCAACTTAGCTCCTTGAGTAATGAATAACCTATTGAACTCGGTTCTGCATCTATCAATAGTAACTGAGATATTGGAAACAAAGTAAAATTCAATGTAAAATCTTTTCAAATACATTTATGAACGCTTCAAAGGTCAGTGTGTTTAATACAGAACAGCTTAACATGTTCATGTGTATCAGCTTATATAATATGTTATTAGAAATCATAGAGGTGATTGCTAGATGCTAACTTTTCTTGTTCTTGTTTTGAGCGGTTTTATATTGATTCACGGCTCAAATTAAAGGCCTAGCTCTAATAGGTGCACCGTTGGTTAACAAAGACAGCAATTCTTTTCTGTTCACTAGGGAAGCGCTGAAATGGATTTGCAGTTAAAAATTCTTCAGTTTGGTGCAGTTGGATTCAGTTATTCTAAAGATCTAAGAGCCATCACTGATCTTTGTGTTCTTTCCTTTACTGTCAGCATTACTCAAACATTTTTAAAGTATCCTGCCTCAAGGTGAGGAAAAAGAAAAGTCGGAGAAGTTTATGGTTTTGTAATAGTCTTACCTTCCGAAGTTTGGAGAGCTGCCAGTCGATTCAACCTTGAAGCAAAGAAACAAAACTAGATCGTATTTATAATATATCCTCAATCATTATACATGTTATGCATGGAAATCTGGGTCAGTGATGTAGGCTGTTTGTAATTATGCCAGAAATTGAGCCACTGGGAGAATAGCAGGTCCAGTACAGCCACTTGAATTACAATCAGATATTTTTGCTCAGGCCCTTTACTTTGAAATGCAACAGTAGTGAAGGTGTGGGTCTCAATTATCACATGTGAAGAGCAAATGGCAAAAGGCAACACCATCAGAAAAGATAAACCTTAATCGGAGAAATGGATTTCTCCAGCCTGAACCTTCTCCCTAAAGACCACAACTGCATTAAATCTCAATATTTGAACAGGGCTGCTGGGAAGGATTGGTTCAATGGATCAAAATGAGAGGCTCTATATGATATCTTGAAGAATTTCCCCATTGCAGGCTGATGCAGCCTTATTAAAGAGAAGGACATTAGTG
The DNA here is from genome assembly GCA_037974465.1 of Brachypetersius altus. NCBI lineage: Eukaryota > Metazoa > Chordata > Actinopteri > Characiformes > Alestidae > Brachypetersius > Brachypetersius altus. The sequence continues at coordinate 24,216,451 of JBBPDB010000128.1, forward strand.
CCATTTGGGGAATTTCAGCTGAAGTGTATAGCCCTGCCAACTATCTCCCTCAGACTAACCTGTTTTCCTCCATCAGATTTCTCTAATTCACTGTGATCCCCCTCTCTCTCCCTCTCTCTCCCTCTCCCGTTCTCTCTAAAATCTATTAAATGAAAGAATGTATATGATAACCTGTATATGATGTTAATCATAAACAGCTGTTAAAACTCAATAACTGTTAAAACTGTTTTAGGTGACAGGGGGCCCTTGAGTTACGACACAGATCCGTTCCTTCGACAGTGATGTAACCCGAATTTTGAGTCACTTACCAATCCTAACACAGTTGTAAAAACCTAAAAACACAAGTAAGCCAAAGGAAAAGGAAAAGGAAAAGGAGAACTCCCTCACTCATATGCCATGTTACTGCATATTCTTCCACCACGAGCAACAAAATTAGTTCACACATGCAAGTATGAGGCTGTATGCTGAGTGTGCTGGGAGTGGGAATGAACGTTGTAAACTCGAAACATCGTATGTCGAGACTATTGTAACCCGAGGACCACATATAAAGGATTCTCAATTATCCATGTGCAGTCATGGAATTGTACCGTCAAGGGCTCTATTGAGTATGAGTTTCTCAGTAACAGTGATTCTATCTGGTTTTTGGGAGACAGTGGACTGGCAAGGATGATTGATTGAAAGATTTGAAGCATATGAATAAAGTGTTTTTTAAGCATAAATGCAGCCAGGCTCACCACATAGTGCTGAATAAATACAATAAACACAGTAATCCATGCCTGAATGTGGTGCAATTATCAAACAGCTCATTAAGACCGGAGGTATAAATGCCAAGAATCACCAGCCTCTTAAAGTTATGCTGGTCATCACTGCTCCTGATTGCAAAGCAAGAGAGCATGTTGTTTGTTTCATATTATGAGCTCTGAGTTTTATGTGTTTGGGAGGCTGTTGAGCAGGTCTTTTTTGTCTACTGAGGTATTTGAACAATGCTTAGTAAAGGTCGGCACTCCCCTCAACCACTGCAAGCCCACCTGGGTCTCACCTCTGGCTTTGCTACTTTCTCTCTTCTCTCTTCTCTCTATCTCTGTCTCTCTCTCTCTCTCTCCCTGTAGATCTTTTTATTTTTTTCTTTTCTTACAATTCTTTCTCTTTACTATTATTCATTTCTTTGTTCATTAGTTCTCTCACTTTCTTTCTCACTGTCTCTCTCTTTGTCACTCTCTCTCTATTTCTCTCTATATATCATTCCCTCGTCTTTCTTCCCTTCTTTTCTCTCTTAACTTTGCTTTGTCATTATTTACTCTCTCTCTTTCTTCATCATCTTTTCTCTCTTGCTTCTCGCTTTTTCTATCTTCTTGCTTCTTTCATCTCTTTTCACTCTATTGTTGTTCTTTCTATCTTTTCTCTATCACCCTCCCTCTCCATCCTCTTTGTTTTTACTATTATTCCATCTCTCTCTTTCTTCATCATCATTTTCTCTCTCTCTCTCTCTTTCTCTGTCTCTCTCTGTCTCTCTCTCTATCTTACCTCCTTCCTGCTTTGTAGTACCGGTCTCTCCGTCACGCCTAAGGTCTGGCTGCGTCCTCATCGAGCGCAAGGACAATAACTTCCTCAGGCTGTGATTAATACTCACCAGCTGACTCTAATCACCACGTAATTAATAGTTGATGTGGTGGCTTAGAAAAACACCAGTGCCATTAACCTGAACAATATCGATTCTGATTCCTTCCACACCTCTCCAAATGTTTCTGGGGCTGTGGCCAAAACAAATGGGGTAAATTAACACACCATCTGCATTTTATTTTGAGGTCGGTTGGTACGTTTTTTTCTTAAATGAAAGTGCAATGAAGTGTTTGTATTGGTAAACAGTTCAGGGCATCATTGCTCTCAGCAGTCTAAGAGGCAGTCACTGACTGTCATAAATATGAGCTCATCATTGGTCCCCCGTTGCTAGTGTCAAGTATTGTTCCTCTGTTCCATGTTTTCACTCAGTTGTTTCTTTCCCTCCAATGAGGCCAGCCTGTATTTATGAGGGAGGGAAAGAAAACTGTTATTTTTTTGAGACTGACACATACGTCTCTGCTAGAGGTTATGAATATTTCACATAATTTGAAAAGCTCATTTTTTTCTACACTGAGATTATTTATGGTTAACAGAGCATGAGATACAGGACCAAGCAAGGACTCTGATTTTTCTTTCTTTCTTTCGTTTTCCCCCCTGCTTTCCTGTCAAATGCAGAAATGCTTGATCAAGAGGACACTCACATTTGATGGAGCCGAATTGTCATGCTTGAGTGACGAATTCTGGAGAAACGTGTTCCCAGTCATGACATCCCAGCCCTCAGTTTGTTTCAGTCTTTTATTTTCTTGGACAAAATGAGATGTACTCTCAATTTTTATATTAGTACATTTTAAATGTACTTCAGTTACAGACTACTTGGACTGGAGTGAGTATGAAAGGTCATTTTGTTTATAGACATTTTGTCCATTAAACACAATCAAACAAGCAAACAGAGATCCATTTAAACCTGGGTTTATAGTTCTGTGGTAAAGAAGACTTTACATTGTGTATTGTTCTTGTCCCAGTGTCTCTCTAAGCAATTTCCTCTGGGGTCTGATTCTGAATTATCTAGCAGAAATAAATCATACTGACTGAGATTTAAAAGAGGAACATCCATGTTAAATGTTAATGTAAATGGCTGGATAGACTGTTGAAAGCAAGGAATGGAAGAAAAACTTGGTGATACACTGGGGACTATATGTTTATGCATGTTTACAGCTCAAAAGCTAAGAAAATAGCAATAAATATAATTAAATCTAACTAACAGCCCAGTTTGGAACAATAGAGGAAATTCAAAGTGTGAGGAGAAATGTAGAGTAGATCATGTGGGAAAATATAAGTTAATGTGCCTCCCCTCTCCTATAGCCTGTTTAATTCAGCTTCAGTTTCAAGTCATCATTTAGCCAGTGCCTTTTAATAGATGATATGATCTGCCACAATGTTTAATGCAGATCTTACACGTTTCCTCAGTTCAGTATGAATTCGTCATGCATACTGCTCTGTGCTAAAGTTGCAACAACACACTCAGTGTTTTTATTTTTAATCAGTAGGACAAAGAGAGTATCTCGCATAAGTGGTAAATCAAGTAACCTGACCTCTCAGACATTGTATCCCATCAACAACAAGGAGGCTAAGATGTTATATAAATCAATATATACCATTAGGGTGGGATGCAAATCAATATGTACCACAGACTTAAAAACTTTAGGAGCTGCTCAAATTTACACAATCACTCTGTTCGAAACAAGGAAGGCAAGGAAAGACTGGGTGTATAACAAGACACGGCCCAGGGCCAGAACAGTCTACACTGATCTTACATGGCATTTGGTAGATAAGAAACCACACATCCTGGAAGGTAAATGACATGTATGAGTTATATAAGCATTTAGCAGAAGAAAAATGAAATGAAATTATTTTGGTTTAGGAATGATTTGTATATATGCACCGCATGAAGTTGTTTACTGGTTTGAAACCAAAACTCCAGGCCTTATATTGCTGCTATTTATTCATATTTTAACATATAAAGGTATTTTGCACATATAAAGGACACAGTTCCATGCCAATATAGTTGCTTTCCACCTTTTTTGGATGTAAAAAAAATTACTTATACCATATTGCACATCCTTGCACAAAACTGCGCATTTTTACTTTAGAGTTTATATTTTTAATTTGTTTATATATATACACTTTATTTTGTACTCTTTTTGTACACTCTGGAACCATGCTTGTCTCACTCTTTGTGAATAGTGTGTAGAGATAAGATGACAATATAGTTCACTTTAACTCTGACTTTGACTTTGACTTATGGGTTTTCTTTCTGAACAGGCGTTGCAGAGTCGAACATTAATCAATAGAAGTTAATATCTACTTTACATGTATAGTTCTGAACAGGCTGAGCTTTGTATGAGCTTCCAGGCCTTGCTTCTGCTCAGTCCTAGATTCAATATAATTTCTTGATGCACCTTCAGTACATTTCCCCTATTTCTGAATGTACTGTGCACCCATGTGCTGTGGAGGATCTGCGGCAAACATTCCACACTCTTCAAGAACAATCATGCTGTGTTAACATTTAGTGCAGAAATAGTCGAGATCAATAATATAAACTCTGTTGCCTAATCTTCTGCTTCGTTCCATCATTAATCTTTTTCTCCCCATGCCGTCATCTCTAGTTACATCTAAATGAGATTGCACAGAAAGAAGATCTTCCCTTGATGTTCTCATCACGACATTTGAGCAAAAAAAAAATAATACTAATAAAAAGGCGTTGAGTGAACAGCGCTTTGCAGTTAACTGAGGTGCACAGAATTAGGCATGATACAAACATGGAAAATGTAATAAATTTGTCTGCTCTAAATGGATTTGATATGTCAAGCTAGTGCTCAAATGAATACGCCAGCCTCTTATCTATGGCTTAATGATGTTGTTTTATTCTTTTTTTTCCTTGAGATTAGAGAAAGCTCCCGAGGAAGAGGCAGCGTTGGCTGTAAGTGAAGAAGACATTGAATTAGGACCTGGAGATGGAGCAGTTTCGGCGGACTGCGATGCGGTCAGATGCTCAGGGCTGCAGCCAGGCGGAATTAACGAACATCTCCGCATGGCTGCGGGAGCGGAGAGCATGGTGAGCCATGTTAAAGTGATAAGTGGTCATGCACACCGATGGCAGAACCCTCTGAGGCTCTCTTCTGCCTCTTTATTCCTCAATGTTCATGCTGCTGCCATGCCTGAATAGCCCAGTTATTGCAGTCCGCTCATGGCACAGGGTCTTTTTTTACATGCACCAAATAACTTTAACCTACTGTAAAAATATGCTTAAGTATTCTATCAGTTAAAATGCACGTCTGTCTCACTCATATGATTTAAACTCACTTACTCAGATGAAAGGATGAAAATAGAAATATTTAACCCAGTTAACTACTTTTACATCATGGCAGACACTTTTACCCAAAGTTTTTCCGTATCCCAGATAAGGACACATTTGTGAAATGTGGTGTGTCACAGGCTACACTACACAAGCCTCCTTATTTTTAATGCAATAAGGAGAAATGCCACAGAGCCTGTTATGGTTGGTTTAAAGTAATACTGCATTAACGGCTGTAATACTGTACCCACCCACTGTGAAATTCTTTCTCTCCATTAATCCATTTACCAAGTAAAGCAGTGGTCTGCCACCAACAAGGGGCAACTGCAGAGCAGTGTATGGGGATGGTACCTTGCTCAAGGGTACCTCAGTGGTACCACTAGCAATGATTTGAACCGACAACCTTCTGAAACCCTAACTACTAGGCCACCAGCTGCACTCCCTTTTTCACTCTATTGTGTCCTGTCTCCACTAGTGATGTCTTGTGTTATTTCTGTTTTTGTTTTTTTGTGTTGCATTGTGGTCCCAGAGGAGTTTCGATTTGCTCCACTGTGTCCTGTGTATATAGTTGAAATGACAATATACCAACCTGACTTGCTTTGACTTGAGCTTATGCTTGTTTATGTTACACAGCTGTGTAATCTGTCGTTCACGAACATTATGTGGCCTGTAACATCTTCCTACTTCTGTGGTCTCATCTCACTTATCTTTATTAGTTTATCGTTTACTTTTTTAACACTATGGAGGAGGCGGGGCTGAGGCAGGGACTGAGAATGATAACAGTAACCAAAACACATGGACAGAAGCACAAAACGTAAACATTGTGAGCAGACATGCCACATAAACATGGTAAGTCAAAATGTTACAGTGACTTTGACATGATTTTTACCTTTAAAGCTTTGTGGGTATTAGTTGAATCTGAGGGTGTGTTGGGGCGGGTAAACTTATGAACTGAGGAAACATAAGTACTAAGATCTTGCAGCGGAACTTATTAGTACTTCCTGCATGCATCAGCATAGGCACAGAGTTTTTTTGATGCTATTTTTCTCCTTTTTAGTCTCCAACTGGTCTGAAATAATATGATAAGCAGCAGTCCCAACACCAAAGAATGAAGTTTGAACAGGAATCAGGAACAAAATGTGAATGACAAAAATGAAGCTGTTCCTTACAAATGTACCTTAGAACAAATAAAAGCATCAAGGTTTTCAGAGAACTGAAATTCCATCAGGAATTTTATTAAGCACTTGTAACCATTCATAGCACCAGAGACCCTTACTTTGTTGAAGCTTTTCTGCTGAATCTCAGCAAAGGTGGATAATCCAGGTCCAAAGACTAAAATTTCCTCCCCAGGATTTTATTGCAACCACCTGTATCCTGCTACTGCTGGTTTGAAGGGACTAAAAACCATGACAGTTGGATCCTGGGGAGGACCTGGATTACCCATCTCTGAATCTCAGTAAGCATGCTGGCAGAGCCAGTAGTTCAAGAAAAAAACAGATCTTCACAGTCATGCTCGTTTCTGTTAGTGACCCTAGGATTGTAGTGATATGTTAGCACTGACAGCATTACACATCATTGTTCTAGATAGAACAAGGATATCTGCAACATTAATGCTATATTTTATAAAGCTCATGACCGTCATGTCAACATACATTTTTGGCTTATAGTATTATAATTACGTAACATTTCTGGGGTGATTCCTTCAGTAAAGAGTGCTGGCATAGAGCTGCCACTGCTTTCCCTCTGACAGAAAAGATGATTCTCAGGCCTTCCAAAAGAATCAAAGATACAATATTCCTTAAAAATTACCCCTGGAATTCAAAATGTGATTGGCTGATTCCATCCTAAATGTGCTGTTGGTTAATTTGATCTAATCAAGGCGAGCTCACTTAGCGGTATCCACCTAAATACAACCTAATAATAATGTTCCAATTTAGGAATTGAAATATGTTTACTAATACAATGCCTGCAGATTACATGAGCAGAGTTCTATTTAAAAAACAAATTACAATTTAAAGAGGTATATTTCCTTGGTTAGATGTTTTCTGAAGGCCTAGAAGGCCCTGAGGGTTCCCTTCTGCTCAAGCTAAACCTGCGGCTAATGTAATTGCTTGTCGATGCGAGCCAGATCTCTGCAGTTTCACTGCTTTGTAAGCCTCCTTTAATCCATAATACGTCTAAATTAGAGCCAGTCCACATGCTGCCACGTACTGTTGGCTGTTAGATGTATGAATCGAGCTTTGAATTAATATCCACACAAGTTGTCCACACCAGTTTGGGGTGCAATCCATCTTCCGCAGACATGATTCAGTTATGTAAGCAAATTGACAAGTAATCCATTGCTGCCGCCCTTGTCGTCACCTCTAAGGTCACTTTTGATTGTCGGAGTGAGCAAATGGACATAGGAAAGGCCTGCAGTGAAGAGGAGGATGTGGTATCAACAACTAAACATTTCAATAAGAATGATCTTCACCACACATGACAACTTAGCGCGTGAGCGCATGTGTGTTTACCATATTAAGAGGAGTGGGCCTCATACGCAAATGAGATTTAGGCTGTGGGTTAAGGGCCACGTAACACCATTAAAACACAGAGGCCCAAAAGCAGGAAAGAACTCATAGAGCGGATCCAAGTGGTAATTGATTGCAAATGCTGCTGATATAGCGGCTCATTTTTAGCTCGTTCAAGGACACTTGACCTTTAAAAGCGCAGTGTCTCTGCATTCGTTTTCTTTCTTCCTCTTTGGGCTTTCCTATGCTTTGATCTGACAGATCGAACCCTGCTTCAAATCCAACACTAACTTCCTCACTTGTGTATTGGCACTCTCACTGGCACAAGGTGCTAAAATGAGTCTGTTTAAGTATTTTAAAAAACAGAGGGCATGAGAAAAAGCATGAGAAAAAGCGATGAAATGTTCAGGGTACATTTCACTGCATTTTATACTTGCATAACTACACATGTGACAAATAAAGAATCTTAAATCTTGAATCTTGAGAGTTTATGAGCAGAATTCCAAACTGGTTTTAAATGGATTACTTCTAATTACCACTACTTATTTTTTTGGGGGGGGGCGGGGGTGCTGAAGGGAAAATAAATGCAGCAACATGACAAGGTAGATCATTAAATTGCAGAGAAGCTAATCTTAGAAGATTGGAGAGGGAACTAAATAAAGAATGTTCTAATTAATACACATGAGAGACACAGCTCTGATGTTGTGGTTAAATGTTTGGGCTTCTTTGAATATGAGCGTTGGAGCAACACAGTTTGGAACTGAGGATTAAAAGAAAGGGGATGGGGGGCATGAAAACAAACTAAACATAGCAGAACATCTCCTGGTAATGCTTTATATTTAATCACAGATTGCCAGAGGCTTACTGCTGATCAGCGCAATTAGGTCTGATTAAGCTGTGGCTAAATTAGCTCATATAGCCACAGTGCAGGCTGATATTACAAACCTACCAATACAATGCTTCAATAACCAAACTCTATTTCTTCCTCTCAGTCACCAATTCAGTTGTGGATCCACTCTCATCTGGCTTCTGTGTGCTCCTCTCTTCTTCCCACATTGGCTCGTTATTCACGACATCAGCGAGGAGAGATTGACCGAATAGTTTACACACATTCAGCCTCGCTTAAGCAGCAGTCCCAGCCCTCTGACAAACCATTACATGTTAAATTAAACTGTAGCTGTATGGGTGGGGGGATGCCCATTTGGGAGATGTCATTTTGAAGACCCCTCTCACCTTCACGAGGTGTCATGGAGACACTGATGGGGTTGTGCTCCTGTCATATGCCAAAGTGTGATGAATGAGCCATCTCTATAGGTGTGGATAACATGCCCTTCCCCATGCATGGGGCCTGTGGCTTGTCATGTTATCCGCTGGCCGATCGCTCCTGCATGAAGCTGTCCAGCTGAGCAGAGGCCTTCCATTACTAATACAATACTAGATTACCTGCAATAACAGCAATAAAAGTTAAACAGCTTGTGAAATAAAAGTTACGTTTTGGTTTCTCTCTCATTAGCAACTACAAGACAGGTCTGTAAGACATTGTTAAACTGCAGTAGCAGTATGAAGGAAACATCACAACTTAAAACAAACTTAACTTTACATACTTAATGCAAAAGTAAAATGTTAAAATTTAGTGTTCCATTTAGTCACACTACAGAGTGTGTTCTGCATTGAACTCATTCACCAACTGAAGCAGGTGGCTGCCACCAACCAGGGGTGCCCAGGGAGCAGTGCGCCTTGCTCAAGGGTACCTCAGTGGTGCCACTAGCAGTCCTAGGATTTGAATCCACAGAATTCTGATCAAAGCCCTAACCATCCTGCTCCCATACAAACTTAACTATCCACTGACACAATGATACCAAGATATACACTTGTTGTTACAGTGGCACCTGTCAAGGGATGGGATATATAAGGCAGCAAGTAAACAGTCAGTTCTTAAATTTGATTTGGTAGAAGTAGAAACGAGCAAATGTTAGAATCTAAGTGATTTGAGTAGCACCTACCAGAAGTGGTCCAAGGAAGGACAGCAGAGCGTACCTAATTTGTGATTTCATACTGTGCACATAACCCCCCGCCGGAACCACACCAAGACATAGATCGCAACACAGATCCCCCGTCCCCAGCACCATCCTCCCTGGAACCCCCCAAGGCCCATACACAGAGAATATGTCAAGTTTATTATTCTGACCACCCCATGTCAATTGCTTTTTTTAAAAACCAAGAAATGCTGTTTTTGCCTGATTCATTGACTGGTTTCAGTTGGTTTCAGAAACCTCTCAGTTTCTCTGTTTGTTTTCCCTGTTTTTGTCCTTGTGGTTTTGTTATTGTTGGTATCCCTGGCCTCACATTAGTTCCAGTGGCTACAGCTATGTGCATTGTTTGAAACCCCTCCTAGTCCAATGTGTTTGTCATAATGTCCTAGTATCCTTTGTCTATGTAATCCTTTGTCTTATCTTTCCTAGTTTTATGATCCATAGTTTCTACAGTCTTCCTTTTGTTTGATTTCCTTGTGTTTAATTTCTTGATCTCTTAAAGTATCACTCTCACATACGTCCAACCTACAACCTCAGTTATTACAGTTTTATTTTATTTTCTTGCGTGTATTCTAATGTTATATTCTAGTTTTCTTGGGTGCAGGTACTGTATGTGGAAAATACCTTGAGTTGTACCAGTATCACTGAGCACTATTGCTGATTCAGCACTAAAGCACGCCAAGTTACCAGTGTTGTATGTCAAATCTTATCAGCCTCACTGCTATTAGGTAAATGCAGTATGTGAGCAAAAAATTCACATAAAATATCATAGTACTCGAAAAAATGTGGCATTTACAATAGCTATGTCTCGAACGAGGTGGGTAATCTAAAGATAATGGCTTAAGAATGGATGTAAATGTGTAATATGTTAGGATATCTTCGTCTAACAAAGACCTCTAATGGTAACCTCCACAACACTGCAGGCCCCAGTGCGACAGGCCCCTGGCAATGTATATATGACTACAGCTATCAGTACATTATATTAGGATATACAGCCCAGCTCGGGTTTATTACATGCTAATGTGTTCCGTGCAGGAACATATAGACTAATGCACTTAGAGTTGCTGACTAAAGCTGCTGAACTTGGGTAAACTGCAAATTAATACAAGATTAAAAACACTTCTGGACCTTCCCTACGAAACGTATCATAATCTTACATATATTTAGGTTGAGACATGTTTAGGTTCCACTACCCCCCCCCCCCCCATTACACAGTC
>JBBPDB010000128.1:24227446-24239208 GCA_037974465.1 Brachypetersius altus
CACACACACACACACACACACACACACACACACACACACACACACACACACACACACACACACACACCCACACACACGCACACACACACACACACACACACACACACACACACACACACACACACACACTTGTGGCACATTTCCAAACTCGTTTTACAAGCTGCCTCAGTAGAGTTGTGAATCTTTTCTCCCAGAACTAATACTTACCCCTCTGTGATTACAGGAGCTTTTTTTCAGATGCAACCTCTCAGAACTAGCTGCTTGTTGTAGCATGCGGATATTGTTTTTAAGGAGTAAAACAAGGATTGCAAGCAGTGAAACAACCGATTCAACAGTTTTGTTACTTACAACTTAAAGAGCATTCTAAAATGAAAAGTGCCTGCATTCACTCAGTTCTACACAATTAACTCAACTCGCAGAAAGACAGCATTTATTAAAACTTTTTTTTTTTAGAAAACTGAACATTCACAAATATGCTGCATTTTGAATTCTTTTGGATGTCTCAATCTGAAACCAAATTATACCATTTTATATACAAGCGTCTCTATTTAAGCGCCTCTGAATACCCCAAAATGAAAAATCCCGTTTAAAGGTTCTACTGCATTACATCAGAATAGTATTTTTTTTTCGGGAGGCAGAAGAGCCCAGTTTAAGAGCTTTAAAGCTTTAACTGTATTTTTGAACCAGTCTCACATAAACTCATACTCCTACATATACATATACATGAATCAATAATGCTATGATTGGTCCCTCTGGTAACAGCACATCACTTTAAGTTTCAGTTTTTGATCTGGATGAAAACAAATCAATTTACACTGATAACTGATGTAATCACATTAGGTGTTTCAGTTTGTTTATGGACATCTCTCAGCCTTAGGCAGTGCTGGCTTTATTCTTGGTAAGTGCAGTGACTTGGATGCTCAGGGACAAACCTGCATGTTTCGAAGATATGTGACGGAGTACATGTTTGTTAGCACTACATATATGCTACTAGGTTGGGAGTCCATGAAGAGGCAGTCCAAGGTGACCATTTTTACAGAACTCATTAAATGCAGTTGCTGTTTAGGACTGTTGTGTTCTTTTGGCTTAGTTTCCAGTCACTGGGGGCAGTTTTAGGTGAGGTTCCATAACATCTAGAATTTGGGTTATAGAGGCTCTGTGGAAGTGTGCTGGAGCAACAGATGTATGGAGGATACAGTGAAACGAGTAATGCCAGCTGGGCTGCCCGAGGCACTGCTCAAAACTGCCTTATCCCACAGCCCTGTCCACATGCTGTCTGTTTCACTCTCTCTCTGTTTATCTCTGTCTCTTCCTAACTCTCTCTTTCTCTGTCTCTCCCATTTGACTCTTTCTTTCTGACTCCCACTCTGGAGCTTTCTCCCTTTCTGTATCCATCTCTGTCAGCTTCCACCACTCTGTCTATCTCTATGCCTGTAACTCTGTAGCACTTTCTCATACACTTTCTTCATCTCCTCTGTATCTGTCTCCTCCTATCTACCATATCTGTAGCATATTGTAAATTACCAGCAATTGTTTTCTCAAAACAAAACAAAACAGAACACAAAACAAAAAACAATGTCCATTTACTGTCCACTTTATTACACACATCTATACTAGTCCTTCATCAGTGGTCAGTTTCTGGCCACTGGACACTGTTACCTGAATCATTTTTGGGTGGTGGTGAGCCACTCTGCACTGCTGTGTATGATCCACTCTATGCAATACACACACATATTCACAAACTCTACCATGTCAGTGTCACTGGGATACTGAGAAAGATCCAGCATCCAAATAATACCTGCTCACTCGTGGTCTTGTGAGGGTCCTGACCACTCATGAAGAAAGGAAAGAGCGGCCAACAAAGGATGCAGGGAAACAGGTGGACTGTAGTATGTAATTGAAAACTACAGAACGCACAAATCTTGTTTATCTTGTACTTAATGAATAAAAAATTCTGATTCTCCTCTTCACTTTCTCTCCCTCTAGCCTATCTTCCCTCTCTGCAATTTATCTTGCCTCATTATCTTAACCATCCTACACTGTCCCTCGCATATATCGAACATCCAATCTCTGATTCAAAAGGCCTATTAGTTACACTGGTGCTTCCCCTGACTAACTGATTGAAGACGGATTATATTATAACACTCAATAATTTAACTGTACATAGCATTGCCTGAGGACAACAGGCAGGATTGAGGAATATGGAGAAACAGGTTTTGTGTAAAGGAACATGGAGAGTATCCAGATTATTGCTGCTCTTTTACTTCTTAGAGCGATGAGGATGTGAAAACACGTGCGACACCTCAGGGCTGACTAATACAACACTTAGTTGTTGAAATGAAAGCTTGAGACCCGAATTGCTATGTTAATTCTGTCTATTTCTCTCGCTCTCTCTAATTCTTTCTCTCTCTCTCTCTCTCTCTCTCTCTCTCTCTCTCTTTCTCTCTCTCACTATTTCTTTCTTTATCTATTCTATTGGATTTAGGCAAAACACTGACTACAGAGAAAGCACTCTGTTTGGTTAGAACAGTGATTCAGAAGAAACAGCGCCACCTGTCATGTGTGCCGTCCATGCCGGCCTGTTCTCTGACCCTCAACAGCCTGGTCTCAACTGCTGGCGATGTGTCTGATTAGTTAGTCTCCTCTCGTCGGTGACTCACTCTGGGACAGGACATCTGGTTAAGTCGGGGTATTGATGATGGTGGCGTCGCTCAGTTGGGTGTCTTATTAATCACCCGTAGCTGAGCGGTGACCTTTCGCTGTGAGCTCCTGGCTGTGGGCTGCGGCCTCCTGGGACACTCACTGACATCCCTCAGCCCGCAATGGCTAATGGCAGCCTCAGCATAAGCCCAGGAAACTGAACCTAGTCCGACACGCTGCACAGAGCACACACACACCGTGAACACCAAGCACTGATTATTCACTTACCTACACTGCTGTTAGGAATCACTTTCCATAATAATACTTGTAATCTTTATGTCACCTATTATATGAAGTATTGAAATATTGAACACCAAAAGGTGTTTTTAGACATGTTCTGTATGTTATGATTTTTTTAATAGCAAGACCTTAAATGAGAAATAATAAACTGTATTTATCAATTAATGGTAATTTCTTGCCTGTCATAAGGATTGATCACTGCTTTCAAATATAAGACATCTTAAAAAGTAATTTTATTAAATAAATATTCATTTTATTTATCTATTAGTCCCTTTTTTACTGTGAATCAAAATGATGTCTGTTCATATGTGTGTTTAGAACATATAATCTGAAACAACAGTCCAAACTGTTTAATTGTATATAAAAGAAAATATTTGAAAAAGATGGCATCAAGACTTGCTAGCCGCAGGGAATTTGCACCAGTTTGTCTTTTGTTTCACAGAAGGTTTTATTTTATGTCTAATCATTTCTGTTGTTTGCGTGTTTGCTCTGACAGTAACACAGAAATACCTTGAAATGTCATTGTTCTTTATTAATTAAGTATGAATTAGTTAATGTAACTATTATTATTATCATCATTATTATTATTATTGCTGTTGTTGTAGCACCAGGTACAATTCAATCAAAACAATGACAGCCAGCATTTTATTGGTATGTGATTATTGAATATGAAAGAACATATTATGTGTGAATGCAACTGAGGTGCCAAACTCATATACAAACTTGTCTTCAGTCTAATTGTAGCACAGTAGTTATTATGGAATGCTAATGTTACCTAGTTGCTATATTTTCTTTCCTTAATTATTATGGAACTACAGCTTCATCATCCTCAACACATCATTTCTTACAATGTCCTATTAATTGCTTGAAGCCTTTAACAATGTTGAATATATTAGATCATATTTGAATCATTTGTATGTCTGTGTGTGTGTGTGTGTGTGTGTGTGTGTGAGAGAGAGAGAGAGAGAGAGAGAGAGACACACACAGAGAGAGAGACAGAGGTCTGTATGCATGTGTATGTTTGCAATTAGCCACTTACACTTTTTTTTTGGCTGATTCATGTCGTTTTTTTTCTTTAGACATGTTTGAGTGCATCTGATTTTCAGATTTTGTGGGAGATTTCATTTTTCCTGACAAAGCCCGCTTACCAAGCCGTAAAGCTTTACTAATTGAAATGGTTTTTTGCAGCATTAGCTCAGACTTATCTAAGACTTTCTTTGTCTGTAAATCTGAATGTATGCAAATTTATGTTTGATATCTTTTTTTTTTTGTTGTTGTTGTTGCTATTTTTGGCTCTTGGTTAACAACTTTTTTCCCCCAGAAAGATAGCACAGGGAGAGAATAAAAAACACAAGTACACATGAAGACTGAGACATCAAAGTGTGTGCAGATTAATAAAGAGCTCAAAGCAGCATGGAGGCCGTTCCTTTGCCAACAGGAAGGTTTTATTTATGGTAAGGTCTCATTTACATTATTCAAGGATAAAAGGAGAAGGTTGCTAATCAGCTATTGTGTTCCCAGAGACTTTATTGTTCTATTTTTTCAATAGACATCTTCGCAACCCCACACTGTTGTTATGGATCATGGTATCACCTAACCAAAAGCAGACATTGCTTTAGGCCCGGATTATGGGTGTGATAACATCATCATCAGTGATTGAGGTCAGGGTCAGGGCAGCTGATAAGGAGAGCTGTCTGGACAGTATGACATTTTGGCCAAACTTCTTTCTCCTTCAAAGAGGCATTTCTTAACGCAGAGATCTCATTATTTCATTATTTCTTCAGCTTTAAAGGGTCCATATCATGTTTCCTTCTTCAGCACTTCTTCAATATTAAATCCCCCCCCGTCCAAGGTCCATTTATGATAATTTCCAACCTCTATGTTCAGAATTAAACAGAATACATCTGACATGGTGCTTTTAAGACTTTAACACTTCTGCACATTTTAATGTAATGACTGTTAATCTTGGAAGAAATAAAACGTGTGTTTTTTCAATGTTAAACTCATCAAAGTAATGAAAACGGTTTATTAAAATGTGTTATATAAGTTATTGTGTTTTAATATATCTAAGTTGTTGTCCCTGTAAATGTACTTCTTTTCGCTGGAAAAGTAACAAACGTTGTTTAGGGGTGTTCAAGCATTGGTATGTGGCTGTATGTAAGTGACCTGTTTTGTTTGGCTGTCCTGTATTGTGCCTCGTTCAAAAACCTGTTCAGGTTGAAATAGGCAGGGTTAAGGTGCTGTAGGTTGACCAGGCAAGTTTATGTAAATTTGTCGGTTTTGATGACATCATTAAATCAAGGACTCATATTTATAAAATATAACAAGGCTGAGCTCTGCCGGTCAGACCGCTTCAGTCGGTGTAATTCTATTCTGTGCTATGTGAAACTAGGTGGGCAGTGAACGATATGTATTGAAGCAAAATTTACATAGTAAGCAAAAGTCTAACGTCGAAGAGGTGAGGAGAAAAATTAGTTTTCGATGATATGCATTAAAAGAACTGTCTTCAGAACTCACTTGCATCCTTGTCAACATTTCTTCAGACAAAGCTGTTTTTTCCTTGAAAGCACTCTACTGCAAAGCACCTGTGCTTACAAGACTTCATTTGGGTCAGAGCCTTTCCCATACCGTCGCCTGTCTCCTGGCCGGCGTTTTCGAGAACAGATTGCGTGGGGATTTTTGACAGGACGCTGGCATGGAAATACAGATTTGGC
This sequence comes from Brachypetersius altus, assembly GCA_037974465.1. NCBI lineage: Eukaryota > Metazoa > Chordata > Actinopteri > Characiformes > Alestidae > Brachypetersius > Brachypetersius altus. The sequence continues at coordinate 24,233,101 of JBBPDB010000128.1, forward strand.
AATTAACCTTGATGTCACTGTAATTACTAAGTCACTTTAGTCAAATGAATTAATTTCCCAAAAGGACGTGGCAACAAAATTATCTCCTCTCCTCCTAAAGTGAGCCAATATGGAAGCCGGTAATTATCTGGAAGCAGAGAAATAAAACAACAGGAAAAGCAGTTTCTGTATTCCTGTCTTTAGGAGGATGCTTCTCAGTAATCTAGCCTGAGGCTGCAGAGCAAAATGTGTGGATATTCTCTGAGCAGTTCTCGCTGCGTTTAGCCTCTGGTAGACATCTAGCATGTTTCCTTTGGAGCTCAAGTGCTAGCACAGCTTAAGGATTCCTGTGCACACTCAGAGCCATAACTTCTCTGGGTCGTCATTGGCTCTGCTGACAGTGCTGTTTTGAAAAACGCAGACATATTGTCTGACACATCTGAAGTCTCATTTGGAAGCAGCCTGAGAGCTGCACGGTTTGTTGGGGTGCTTGTAGTTCGGTATTATTTCCTACTCGGTCCCCCAAGGCAATCTCTTCTCACATATTATTTAATTAATTTTATTCATAACTCACTGACACACGCTCTGAAGAATAAAGGTGTCGGGAGGGTTCTTCAGTACAATGTTATGGAATTACCAGTTTGGGAACTTTTCAGTAGAAATTGAAACACATGAATGTCTGAATTTTGAAGAACCACAGAAATACTGACTATAAAGATTGAGACCAAGAGCTATTTAGAAACATTTATAAAATGCTTTAGGTGATACACATCTGGTGGTCCTCATTACCCGTAAAGGCTAGCACAATGTGGGAAGAAAGAATCACACGGTTTATAATAACAAATAAAAAATGGAAGACAAATAAATGGGAGAAACAATTTGAATATAGTGATATTTTGTGCTCGGCCCTTGATTGGTACTGCCAACACACATGGGTTGGCCCTGTCACATATTGATATGTAAATGTACAGCATCATAAGAATAATAATGCTATGGTTTCTCTAGGTTAAAGGGCCGGTGTCTTGCACTTTCTATGTTGTTTGGTTTTATATTTAAAACAGTCTTCATTTTTACATGTACTTTTTGCATCTTTTTTCCATAGAAATGAATAGCCTTGGTATTCAGCCTTTAAGACATATGTAAATGAGCTCTGATACAAGCCTTTAAACTATATGTAAATGATCTCTCTGTTACTCAGCCTTTAAGATATATGTAAATGTGATCTATACCTAATTTAAAAAAAAGACTGAAACTCATTAAGAAAAGACTGAAGCTTTCCTCATAACTTCAGTGTGAATGAGTAAGCCCAATCTTTTATAGGTTGATCAGGCTTAAAAATGCAAATGCCTTTTTATGACATCACAGAACTTTTACATTCTACACCAATTATGGGCATTCCATGATATGTTGATTTGGGCTCTTTAAGGACAGCTTCAGTCCAGATTCAAACCTTCCCTGAGGTGAATGCTCAATGCTTCCCCTGCCTGGAGTAAGTTGGGTGTTGAAGTTAGTGCACAGGGATTAGGACAGAGACTCTGGTTCACTTCCCAAGTTCTTAATCCTCCACATACCACTGAGGAGAGAGAACTCTCATCTCTTAATTGCATGCTGCTTCAATTAGTATGCAAATTTTTAATAATGGATTTTTTTTCTCTGGTGGCATCACTATTCAGCAAAGTTATTCTATACTAGCTGGAGGAAGGAAAAAACAATAGAACAATAACGATATAAAAGGAGGCCGAACGTTGATGTGAATGTTAATTAAAATAGAGCCTTTCCCTATTTCCCTGTTTCAAATCCCAGGCACTTCCAGCACAGTGTCTGTGTACAGTGTCGACGGTGGCAGGCACTGCGCTAATGAGACGCTGCAGGTTCACGCTGGTGCCTTCAAGTTTTCTGAGCCAAATCCAAAGCCTAATCTGTTCCAAACACTGAACCGTTTGCCTTTCGTCTCCCCACAGGCGCATGACCACAGTTTCTGCCTCTCTGTCTCTCTCTCCCCACCTGGCTCTTCTAATGAGTGCGATCCCACCCAAACGCAGCGGCAGAACAAGTCATGATAAACCAGCCAGATCTCTTAGTCAGAGCTTCGATTCAAACTGGCAGCTCCTAAATGGAATTAAGCTAGTAGAGGCTGAAATATTATTATATTGACTTTATTAAAATATATTAGAGGGTGTCATTGCAAGGCCTGCTAAATTAAAGAGTGCTGTGAGGTAGTGACAATGATTAAGAAAAATGGGCCTGAATGCCATTATGGCGATTGTGGTCTCACTGACAGGTGTGGGGTCTGCCTGGGTAGGGTGGAAGGGTGGTAGTTGCCATGGGGATTTGAGGGGTGGGGATTTCTATGCAGCTTGGAGAGAAAAGTAGTCATGGATATATGTCCACATGAGCATAGACATCTTAGAAATTGTAAATTAGAAATTATACAGCTCACTACATCATGTTCTTTAAAATAACAGAACATATTTAATGGCATTTAGTTTTAACCAAGAATGTTTAGCCACAATATTTCATAGGTTTGCAAAGCTGTACACTTCTTCTAGAGAATTGTATGGGCTTTGCAGAATTTCACCTCCATAATTCAACTGCAATTGTTGTCTTCTGGGTGTTTATATGTAATATTAATAGTAGTAACATCTGAAGTTTTCCTGTATAATGCCCTGCTGGTACCTCTCTGGAATGAATGGATTTGAAACCGCACAGTTTCAGCCAGAACCTGGTCTCTCAACTATTGTAAAAGAATGTCTCAGATATTAACCAGTGAATAACTATTTCATCTAACCGTTTTCTGTGAGGCAGAATTTTGTGGTGTTCAGATACCTAGTTCCTATCACCACCGCTAGGAACAATTCTGATTCAGTAAGTTTCTCTTCAGTGGAATATTGACCTTAAACCACCCTGAGTGACTTTGTTTACATCTCAAAAATTCAATTATGCAGTAAATGAAAAGTCAGTGGAACTTTTTAAAACACCTAATTTAGATTAAACCTTCAGGAGCAACCGAATGTGAGAATCAGGTGGATCTGATTAGAGCAACAATAAAACTGCAGGGAATTGCATGGGAACCAAACAAATTAAGAGTGAGTTATATTTTATTGTTATTTGAGCAAACCATTCTGTTCTATTTTGAATAACACATTGTAATAAACACATTGCTGCAATTTACCTTTTGCAAAAATCAAAATTCCATGTTCATGTTAATTTTGCATGTTGTCAGAGATGATGACTAGTCGAGTTGGTTGATGTGTCAAGTCAAGCCTCTGGAGTGTGGGAGTTGAGTCTTGAGTCTTTAGTAGAGAATTTTCAATTATGTCCTGCTGGCTGCAGGCATTGTGTTGTACCAAAGTAGATCTGTCAGGTTCAGTCTGGCTTCAAATGACAAACCACGGATTGTAGAAAAATACTTTCTGTGGTTGAAAGACAGAACAAGAAAGCTATGGGCGTAAATTTCATTTAACAGTAGGGAGGGACAATAAATATAAAATTTCTCATGAGCAATTTTTGAAGGGGACACAAATAATACAGTCAAATTGTACTTAGAAATAAAAACAAGGAATTAAAAAGGTTTCAAACTTTATTTTAAATTAATAAAGACACTTAAGAACAGAGCAGAATATGATTATACGAAAAATACAGTGGAGTCAGTTCGGGCGTAGCACAGTGCTCATTTAGTAAATGCATAGCTAAACAATATGCTAACTGTGACTGTTAATGTTAAGTTAACGTTAAGCCAAGTCATCACAAATAAAACAATGCGTGGCGTGTTAGTTGCAGTGCACTATGCAGCAAGCTAGTGTAAACATGCTAACGTTAACTAGATAAGTAATATTGCTAATATAGCAGATTCATGGAAAATTACATTGGTAATCAGCATTTTTGCTGCAAGTAATTTATGAATGAGTCTGCATCAACTACATTAAAGAGAATCGCTTTATTTAAAGTGAATAAAATACCCTACTTACTGACTGGTATGTGTAAGTGAGATGAACTGGGTAAGCAGGAGTGGGCTAAACCACTGTGAGGAAGGGGAGGGGGAACTTTGTTTTTTTTCTACTTACACAATTATTTTAGGTATACATACATATACTTTTCACAATAGAGACTGCGATATTTTACAATAATTTTGGGGTGGGGCATCCCTTTGGGGGACATGTCCCCCTCATCCCCCCCGGGATTTACGCCCGTGTTGAAAGCTACATGCAGCAAAGGCAGCGTTAAAAGGAAAATGGCAAAACTGGTCTGTAGTTTGTACTGCAGGCTTGCTACCTAGCTAACCAGCTGTTTTAGCAAATTTTAAAGCAATGTGTTTTCTTTTCCCAATGAAAGACTCATCATTTGAATGCAAATAAATGTAGCATAATCACACATAAGATGTTCTTCTACATTAAGTTTGGAATTCTAATGTAGTCAGTTCTGTTCATGATTTATTCCTCAGGCTTAACTTTAGCAAGTCTTCAGTCTTGAGTTCAAGTTGAGTCACAAGTCAGTTAAGGGCCAGTCCAAGTCGAGTCACACAGCAATTAAGGGCCAGTTCAAGTCAAGGCACAAGTCAATTAGGGCCCTTCTGAGTTGAGTTGCAAGTTGGTTAAGGGCCAGCGCGAGTCAAGTCATGAGTCATGTAAACATGCAGCTTGAATACTAGGCTTGGGTTCCTATCTCCGCATGCAATTAAATGTGAAAAAAATGCGCAATATATGCATAACTGAATACTAGAATCTTAAATAACATACCGCCTGAATGTTATTTAAGACTTAGGCCAGGGGAGAAAAGGCTTATTCTGGACTACATCGTTCTCCATTCAAAAGAAAAAAATCCTGTGTTGTCTAAAATTGATCTTCATGATACCCCATTGTGCTTAGCATTTGATCATAACTGCCAAACACCTTAGGCACACTATGCCTATTTGGATTCTGTAGTTTTTATCTTGAAGCAATATTGCCGTTTGGTGGCTTTCATGTCTGAACACGTCTTACTACATCCTCATGCAGTCATGTGCAATTCTTAATCATTGTCCACTTTAATGCCCTCTTAAGTTCTTTTCTCCTTCTTATAACCCACATAAACTTGTCTGCTCACTTCCTGCAATGGATGAATGGCTTCCCTAAACAGAAAGAGCAAGGCCATAATAGTAATAGAGCTACTTTAGTGGAGTTATGTATAGAACATCATCCATATATGGCTGGAGTAATGCCCTTCATGAATCTCCCCATCTGTAACGCGGAGTTAATCTCCTGGGATATGGTAGCTTAAAAGTTCAACACATCACTGATGGCTGAGGAGCAGAGGAGATGCAGACAGGTAAAAGATGTTATGTTTTAAGACTATAGCAGGTGTATAGTGAAGAAAAAGTGAAAAAAGTGACTGAAGTAGTGTGGTGTAAAAGTATCTATAAAATGTTATACACAGTGTATCATTCTGTGGAGCCTGTTGCTGGACATTTTAACCAACTCACTTTACCCATTTTAACTCACTACTCTTACTGCTTTAACCACAGCACACAGGTGGAAATGCATTGTATGATCAAATCTGACAAAAATCTGTATAGTTTTACACTTTTGTTTGTTTGCTCGCTTGTTTGTTTTTCTCTGCTAACAAAGTCTGGTCAGCTGAACTGTGCGGTCAGGTCAATTTTAGAAAGGAACACACTATGGTACTACAGCTAGGCTGTGTTGATAATAAACCCAAGTTGCACGACAACGCCACCTAGGGAGTTTCACCCTAGGAAATATTACCTTTACTAACAAAGGCACACAGGTTCGTCTACTGGCAAGGGAAGGGAGCAGGAGACATGTTTCAGTTCATGAATAAAATAATTTATTATAGATCATAAAAACATTTAAAAATGTGGAGAAGCGGACCATAAGGAGGGAAGTCACCAATAAATCGAAATTACACGAAAGCAACAAAACAATAATTTAAAAACCCAGGAATGAGGTTCGACCAGGTCCACTTCCAGTGGTTGAGGTGGAGTACCTACACACACGCGCGCACACACACACACGTGCTCACCCGCAGGGATCCCCCACACCACACGCAGCACTAGTGCCCCAAACACCACCACCACGTGCCAATAGGACCGAGCAGGCCCCACTCCTGTGAACACAAAAGACACAATTAAATAAA
>JBBPDB010000128.1:24239308-24264318 GCA_037974465.1 Brachypetersius altus
ACGTAGGTGTCCTTCACTCATGCCTCTTTTTAAAGGCGGCCCCGTGAGTAAGCCAGCCTATAGGCGTCACTGACCCGAAATTACCGGAAGGGGTAATGAACATACGTTAAGCAGAACTTTTGTCCCACTACAGAACAAAATGTGAAAAAGGGAATAGCAGCGCTGCTAATTTTGATACATTTTCTGTTAAGCCTTCAGGACTCGTCAGCTTAAAGCATGATGGCAACAGAATGCAATGGGAGGTTGCATTAGATTTCATTGTCTTCTACTGCACCCTCAATGAGTTGTTTTATGATAACAGCTGTGACAAATTAAGAATAGATTGAAAAGCTGTAAAGTGCTCCTTTAAGCAACTTTTAGCAAATTAAAAGCACATATTTTGTCTTGTAGGTACCGCCAGCCTGAAATGCCCAATGAAAGCATTCCATTATGGATGCAGTCTCCTTTGGGGGTCAGGCTCCAGACAAGGAATAAAGAAACATTTGCATTAACAGCATTTAGCAGACACTTTTATGCAAAGTGACTTCCATTCATTAACTACAGAGGGCAGTCTGCCTGGAGCAACTTGGGGTTTAGGGTCTTGCTCAGGAACCCAGTGGTGATATGCTGAAGGTGGGATTTGAACCCATGACCTCTTGAACCAAAGGCAAGTCTCCCACCCACTAGACCACCACCACTTCTGATAAATGGCACAATGACCCATTAACAAATAAAGGCACAACAGGCCATTGCATAACTCTGTATTAAGGCTTACATTCTGGGCACTTGTTTGTTGCTTGTTGCTTGTTGTCCTTTCATAAGTTGTTAACTTACCCAAACGTGGACATAATGAGATAAAACCATTATGCTGTAATGACCCACTATGACCTTGACTTTACTCGTTCACTTTCTGCTGATTTTTCACCCTTAACTAGTCTTCTCTCTTTTTAGCATTCCTTTTTTGCATCTTCTTCCATTATTTCCTTTCTTTGTTGCTCATTTTCTCATTTGAGCTTTGACACAATGGCCTCTGCTACTCCTCTGCTTTTTAGACTTGGCATCATCCATTCAGCACACAACATGTTTACACTTGCCCTTTTCAAATGTAGCTTCTGCATCCAGATATTGATTAGATCTCCCTTCAATGCACAATATTTACATTTTTAAATCAGGCCGGTGTAGAGAAGGTGGAGCCTATACAGCCTATGCTGCATTTAATGTTTTATAAAAACCTTTTGCAATTATGATGCAGAGCACTCCAGACTTTTAAGCTACAGACAAAGAAAAGATGAAGAAAATGCATGATGGGCATTTGCATGGCTCCCACAGAGGTGGAAATGATACTGAAAGTTTGATGGGTTGTCTAGGATAAAAATGTAGACAATTTTTATATTTTTAAAATAATGTACTATACAATTTTTTACAACACACTATTTTCCTAAATATTGTATGGTATTCTATTATAAATTCAGAAAACTGGTATGCATTCAAACAGCGACCAACTGTTTGAGAGCAGTAGAGCATTTTTTCAGATACACTATACCACATACAAGCCGACAATTTAGTAAACAATTATCAAAAAAAAAGAATCTTTGAAATATTTCCTCAGACTAAACACTTTTGTAGTGTCCCTGTGTTTGCTTAAATGACAAATTTGAATGAGTGATCTGATCTATCTGAGATTTAGTGAAAAGTGTTTAAATGAAAAAAAAAGTGTGGCGTTTTAGATGCTTTTAATTTGGAATATGTAAATAAATGCCAAAATAAATCAAGAAAGTAGAAGTGAAATGGGGAAAACGAAGTACAATTTCAAATTCCACAATCTTAATACAAAGCATGCAACATTTCATATGAGGAAATTGGATAACACTTTACTTGAACCCTGCTGAATGACACTGACACAATCATACCATAAGCAGTGGCACGTGTCATATACTGTCAAAGGTTGTCATGATAGATCATGGCCATTAATGCAACATTGTAATGTTACCGTTAAAAATAGCTTGCTCAACTTCTCTTGTTCACGCTTCAGCCCATCCTTCTTCTGTTTCGCTGAGGCCATATAACTGGCAATTACTTTTGAGCAGAGCTCCACTGACATCTCGACTCTCTTCTCCATCGCTTCCCTTTCTGCTCTCCACTTCTTTCGTTTGTGCTCCGTCACTTCATCCTTCATCAGTCTAAGCTGCTGATTATTTTACTGAAGTCTCTGCAAACGCTCTATTAGTTCATAGACATCCTTTACAGACTCTCAATCCTATAAGTACTTTGCTTTTACTCTGGACAGTTCCTCCAGTGCTGTATTTTCTGGTTTGGTCTCCTTGTTCTTCTTTTTCAGTCCTACTTTCAACTTGTCAGTTTGCAAAACTGGGTTTCCTTTCCACTGCTTTCTACTTTCTTTTGCTCTCTTAGACTGTCCCTTTTTTAAATTTATTTTTTGTTTTTCTTATGCCTAATGCCACCCACCCACTAGGACTTCCCCTATCACACAATACCACCAACACTTCCAACACTTCCTCCTAATCATGTGAAACACCACCATGATTTTTTTTCAAACTGCAGCTAACACAACATCACTCAACAGCTAACAGTTGACCACTAACAGTTAACTGTCCTGCTTACAGGAATACTACAGGCAGCAGTGTGATGCTCTTCTGCTACTATATGTGTCTGCTTGTCACTTTGATTGTGATGGTGATTCTCCTTTAGTACAGTGTATACACTACTATATAGTATAGAATTGACTATAGCAAAAGATTATAGCAAGGATTATAGATCCAAGACAAAACTCACAGAAAAGCAGGACTGAGAGAAAAAATGCAATGTCTGCAACTTCAGCACGATGGACAGCAACATGAATAATCTACATACGCCACAAATATTTCAGAAAATGATAGTGGACACAGTTCCTAACATTCACAAACCTTGAACAGATTAAGGATCAATGGCTTAGGCAGACTAGACAATTAACTAAACAGTGACCTTGCTACAAGGGGTACATTTTTACAAGGGGGTGCATTTTGGCATTTTGCTAACACGTTTGATTCATGTATTTCTGAGCAAATTAATGCTTACTGCTCAGGTACTTAACACATTTGCACAATACTCTATATGAACAATACATGTCCAAAAGTATCCCAATGGACTTTCTAATTCAGCCATTGCTGACATAGGTGTTCGATTGTACACATGCAGTGTGTATAATCTACATAGAAAAGCATTGGTAATAGAATGGGAGGCTCTGGAATTGGAGCACTGATTAGAGGGCAATTGAACTACAATCTCTGAGTTGGCAAGGTGTTTGTATTCCAGAACTTACCACCCAAAGTCAGTACTTGACCTCACTAATGCTCTTGTGACTGAATGTAATCAAATCCTCAAGACTATGTTACAGCATTTAGGCTGAAGCCTTTCCAGAAGACTTAGAGGCTGTTGCTGCACCTTTATTAATATCTTTAGAACAAATGGTTAATGAGCATGTGTCTACAAACTTTTGGACATTTTATACGTGTGCATACGAAATGGGATTTGAACCCGATACCTAATGCAGATTCAAGAGTTTATTTTTTATACTCACGCCTGTTAGTGACTGGTGGCATTGGCACTGGGAGCACATTAAATGTAGTAAAACTCTGAAGCTCTGAAGTTGTTTTTGATTTCTTACATTCTTTCTCTCTCTCTCTCACTCACACACAAACACGCACTAACATCACACAGTTTAAAGTGTATGATCAGGTCTAATTTGCTGTCACAAGCACTGCAAAGTTGAGTCAATTAAAGACAAATGTGGACATCTAACTGAAAATCCACCAACAGTCTTCCTGCATGGCAGTAGCCTGAAGATAGATGCATCATTAGTATGCTGCATCCACACTCTTTCTTTTTTGTTGTTGTTTTTTTTTTTTGCTTGCTTTCTTTTCTCTCTAGTGCCTGACCCTCATGGCACGGCGAGACTAATTGCTGTTTAAATTGGCGAGAGATGAGCAGTGCGTGTTCTTTTAGCAGCTGCAGTTCCTCCTCCAGTCCAGTCTAATGGGTAGTGAGTGGAGCCAGAGGGTCAGGTCTTGCAGACAGGTCAAAGCAGCTGGACATTCAGCTGGAGTTGAATGATGTAGAGACCCGCACCCCCAGCTTTTCTGTGTATGTGTATGTGTGAGAGGTACAAAATCATGGGTGGGTGTTTGTACAGTGAATGCTTAGCTCTGAAGGACTTACATTGAAATCTTCACTCCAGAGGTAGACGTGTTAACATCCTTCAATTAGATAAAAAATGTTCTCTTTTCTCAAAGGCTTGTGCTCATGTGCTCGTGTGTGTGTGTGTGTGTGTGTGTGTGTACCATTTCACCAGGGCAGGTATTCACAAAGCAGATTCCTTGTTCATTGTGGTCATTGTCACAAAACTCTACATCAGCACGACTCCTTCTGAGGCAATTTGTGGAAAACACTAGCTTTGTTCAGTGTTGAATCTCACATTGTAACAGGAATACTAATCATACTGTGCCTTAAACCAAATACACATATTTATGTCATTTCAACTGAGAATTAGAGGAGTTTAAGTAAACATTGAGGTTGTCGTCTGATGTTTGTAGGAATATCTCATAGCCTTACTGCTAAAATAAACCTTGGCTGATAGATTGGCCGATTATCCTATATGTCATGTCGCTCAGTATTTGCATAAAATAGACCCCAACCTATTTTTGTCATAATGATCACTTGTCACTTGATGCTGAAAATGACCAACATTCATTGAAATTTAATGGCAGCAAGCTGCTCCATCAGTCTTCTATGTCATTCGTGTGACCACGACATATTGTATAATTTAGATTATTCCTTTGAACTTGGTTTTGAATTGAATTTGGTTCCTATCAGCACTACTATGAATAATTATGACTCAGTAAGGGTTCTCTTTAAAAGAGCATTTCACATTAAATCTCTGAATGACTATTCCCTGTTTGAGCATATACAGTACAATACAGTATAATTCTTCACACTACTCTTGCCTACTGTTTTAAGAGCCATTAGTAAGAATGTCAACTAAAACCTAAATACAAAGTTTTCAGGCATGTGTGTATGTAGGCAAACTCACACATTCACACGTGTTCTGGTAAAAGCATGAGTATTATAAAAAGTAGGCCATTGATGCCTGCTGCTTCAGCACTGGATGTGCAATTCAAGGAATTTAGGGATGAAAAAGCGACTTATTATGCAGAAGTGATTAGAAATTCTCTGTTGACTAATTTGGACCTGTAAAGCATTCTTCTTATTCTATAGTGACCACTAGTACTCTGCTTGTGCATAAAGTCCATAAACATCCTACAGCTCACATAGTCCACTTTGACGAAAGAAGAAGCCTTATCTGTAGATGCGCACAACTACCACAGAGCTTCATGTCAGCCATCAGAGAAATCACACTCATTGTATTTGCATGCTGTATATGAATATTGTTATTTACGTTAGTGCCATGCCTGGTCAATCACTGAAGAGGAATTCACATGACGTGATAGCAGCCCTACTTGCAAGCGAACCAAGGTTCCTGTAACGCTTATTTGCTTGTGCTTGTGCAATTTAAACTCGAGTGAACAATTTTGGCGTTTAAAATACTTCAGTTTGGTCTGTTCGGAGGTGGCGAGAGACATCAGCATGCTCTAGATAGGCTGACAGCTGCAACAGAGTGAGAAGTAATTTTCTTTAGTAGCTTCTGGGAGTCATCAGCCATCACTTACGTTGATGCGAGTGGATGGCAGCAATTTAACACGTATTTGATAAGTAAAAGATCAATGCTTTTCTTTTCTTTAAAGCAAAGTACACTGTGGCATTTTGATGGCATACGGAGGCTCTTAAGGGTTTGTGTTAGTGTTTGTTGAGAAAGAGCGTTTGCACAAGTTATTCAGACAGGCGGTAATTTTATGTTTTGATCAGCCTGTATTGTTGCTTTCATCAAATTATTCATTTATTTATTTATCTAGCAACACAACCCCCATTTATGGTAATGTTTCTCATTAAAATCTGCCACAATAATCAAACAAATGCGTTACTTTCCGTAAACACTAATTACGGGGCTTAATTAGGCAGCAACGGGATGTTTCTGACATTAGCATTCATCAAACAAAAAAACTTTTTTGTGTGTTTATATTGGAAATGCCCCGCAAGGGAATAGCTCACTAATGACCTCAACAACAGTTCATTTAATTTTTTTTGCTTTTTTTCTGAATTTTAATTGATCATCATTTCTGTTTCTAGTGAAACTGGAAGATGGTTAGAAACTAAAACAAAATTCCTATGTTCTCCGGTTATAAAATATATTGTAAATTGTTCCATTGTTTGTTGGACTGGATTTCTGGACTTCCAGAACATTGGAAATAAATTTTAAAAACTTAGTGAGAAACTGTTGAAAGAAGAAATCTGTTGATATTTTTACTGGTTGCAAAACATATGCAGTTGAAAACACTAGCGGAGCTTTACATCACAATATTATGGGACAAGTGAAATGCTGCATGGCTATTTGGGGGAAGAAAAAAAAATATATATTAACCCTCATTACACTTTTAGATGTCACGGTCGAGGGGGCTAATCCCCCACGACCGAGAGCTTTCCTGGAACAAGCAGGCTGGATACTGAGGCTTCATGCTTAAGTGTGTTTATTCACAGATGTGGCACAAAGAAAAATAGGCACGCGGGCCAAAACAGAAACGGGGTACAGAAACAAGGCAAAACATACAGCTTCATACAAGGTGCTCTAAGACTGACGCTCTAGTGAAGACGATGGACAGACAACGAGGGTGACATAAAAAAACAGACCTAAATACAAAACCTAATGGGGAATGAAACAGGACACAGGTGGCAACTCAAAACCATATGACACAAGCATGAACACGAAACAGATGAAAACTCAAATCACGTGACCCAGAACCACATGGGGAACAGACACATGACACAGGGAGAACAGAACAGGAATAAACAAATCAGTGCAATGAACAAAAAACCCCAATGAACCGAAAACCCAATAAACAGAGCCATACCGAAAAAACAGAAAAACACAGACCCAGAAAACCCAAACAAAAAAGCAGCGGCTAACCCCCGCCACTGACCAGGCCGTGACATTAGATCTAACTGCCTGTAGTAATATTTTGTTGTAGAATACTGGGTGCATATCTCTGAATACTATAGATGGTTAAAGATATCAACAAAAAAACTGACAAAAACTTTAAATGCGATTTTCTCAGTGTTTCAGTCGGAAAATGGTGCTGCGATACCATAATTCAAACGATTGTAACTTGACAACCGTTTAAGATACAGCTTTGAACAAGATATCATTTTAAAGATTATTTTCTCATCTTTTTAACCTCATTTTTGAATTGTGGGTCACTGTGACTCATTTTGCCAGATCAGGTGACATTTGTGGACAGAGATTGAATGAGAATTTTCTGCTGAATTCAAATATTGTACAATTTGTTTTCTGTTCTGAGGAGAGTATATATATATATAGATTGTTAATGGACTATCAGAGACAGCTGTCTGTGCACAGTCTATTGCTGAACCGTCACTTTTTTAGAACAATGAACAGATCTAACGAGTGCCTTTGATGAAGCATCGCACACAGAACCTACTGTTTCTAATGAAAGGGATGAATAAAAAATGGGTTAAACAAAGGCTGTGACTTCACCTGTTTATTATTTAAAATTAGATCAAATAAAAAAAACTGGTTGATGAAGTCTTTCCACAACGGTTTAAAATACGCTTGAATAAATAGGATGAAGCTCAAAGAAGCAAGACACACACACACACACACACACACACACACACACACACACACACACACACACACACTCACAGAAAAAGACACAGCAGGCTGACTTCAAAGAGCAAAGGCTTCACTTTAACTTGATGCTTGGGTGACACTTTCAGGCATCTCAGTGGCTTTTTTTTCTAATTATGGACCTTTTTTCTTCCTCTTGTAGCCCCCGAGGTCAAAAAGAACAGGCAAAATAGCAAATGGTTTGTTCCATTACATAAAAGGAAGCTGATGTCTTTCTAAATGTCCAAGAACTTGTAGATATTTGAGGTCCTTAGAGCAGAGCACTTATAATTTCATTGATCTAAATCTACATGATAGGGTAAAACAGTGCAACCACTTTAGCAAACAGACAAACAAAAATACACTCTATACTATAAATGCACTTTTATATTTTGATATTGATTTTTCTCTCAAATGAAAAAAAAATGTATGAGGTACAAGAAGGAATATGAGTCAGCAGGAATATGAGTGACACAAGAACACCCTCAAAGGTTAAGAATTGTTTGTACTCCAAAAGTAATCCTTTCAAGTCATAACTCAGTTGCTTTGTTTTCCATGTAGTTAATAAATAATGAACCTTAATATTTAATCTATCCGTTTAGACAGAATGTGCCCCCGCTGACATGACATGCTGTGTTTCAACTTAATTTTAAAACCATTTGAGATTTCAACAAACTTCCAACTGCAGACTAAACTACAGACACCTGAACCTTCTCATACTACGCCATATGTGGTGCCATGTGTAGTATTTCACACCTAAATCTCACACCTTATCTACACTACATCCGCAGCGTCACCTGCCGTGCCCACCCAATGTGACGTGTGTGGAGACTGGCACTGTTGTGGTTTCATGTTGAAAACCTGGCAGCTACTGTAGTGGTTAGAGGGTTTAAACCCAAATAATGAATTCCTGTGAGACTTTGGAAATATTTGATATCAAACTTTATAAAAAGTCTGGATACAGAAGTCTGATATGGCCATGCACAGCTGGATAGCAAAACAATTCTCTTGTAAGAGCATAAATAAAAAATCATTTTAGATTATTCAAATAGCTTTGCCATATAAATGTGTTGCTTATTTTGTAACAATGTGAAAAAACGTATAGATGACATGATAATAGTCTCTAGATTATGTTCTAGATTATGTATAGGAGATCTCATCTCTTGAATGGAGGACCACTCTCAAACCAGAAGTGACACTGATGTGTGTAAAGACCAGTGAGACACTGCCGCTATGTCACACATCCTACCGTGTCATTGCGATGTCACTGCTGTGCTGAGAATGGTCCACCACCCACATGATGTTTGAGGCACTGGATAGTTCATGAATGTGATGTGTGTGGTAACATGGCTGCATGGTGGACCTCATGCTGCAGCCAGTGAGTGAAAACTCTAACTAATTTTGTATAACAATGTGGACAATGTGCTCTATTTGCCCTATATTTCAATTGCTATTCATTGAAAACAGACAATTAGTCAGTTAAGCACTGTGTAGTTTGACTCCTGAGTTAAATGCTGTGAAACAGTCCTTATTGTTTGCTAATAGAAAGCTCAGCAGGTGTCTCTGGCATTCAGGACATTCGTCACTTCGCTGTATTGAAAACGTTTTCAGAAGCTGATTCATGCAACAAACTGCTCTGGCTTTTTATTCACATACATTTTCATAATCAGATCTTTCTGGGTGTTTTTTCACTTAGTTATCATTTTCTGAGCTAGTTTTTTTTTACTAGGGTTGTAGTGGATTTTGTTCATTACCATTTTTCTCCATTTCTCTTTGAAATGTGGTCACTTCAAAGTGACCAACATGATCTCCGCTGCTTTCAACAGACTCTACATGTTGTCATTATTAAAAGACTTTTTAATCATCTGGCTGATCCCAAAAGATTGTCTGCCTCCTTATTAAAGTTATTCATCAAACTAGTAAGCAGGGCTGATTAAAACAAGCTGATAATGAAAGGAATAATTTGAGAAGGGTGAAAAAAATCCACCTTGATTAAAATGCAATTTGTCATTTTTAAAATCTATGTAATCCCTCTTTTAAGTGACAACGTGGTTGAATGATCATTAATTTCTTACATGATGCATAGGTGGTCAATTAAGAAGCCATGTGTTGCGGTAATTTTCTCCTAGAAATTCATCATGGGGTGGCACTGAAATAGTTAATAATGTGAATGAAAGTGAACACACCACAGCACACAGTGTGAACAGCACGAAATACTTCCTCTGCATTTAACCCATTCACCAAGTAAAGCAGGGGGCAGCTACGAACACAGCGTCCGGGGAGCAGTGTGTGGGGACGGTACCTTGCTCAGGGTACCTCAGAGATGCCTAGCGGTCTTGGGAATCGAACCCGGACTTTCTGGTCGCAGGGCGAATGCGCTAACCACTAGGCTACCAGCTGCATTGCAATTCTGTATTTGTAGCTATTACAAGTATTAAATATCTGCTAAATACCTACTATAAATCACTATATGATTTATTTACTTAATATTAGCTGTGTTTGATTTTACAGCACAATTTTCTTAAATGTGTTTGTGAAAGCTAATGGAAACACATCCTATAGAACCCTTCAGTGGGAGTTTATGGCAGATTCAAATACACACTGTTTAGAGGAGCGGAGAGCACTGTTTATTAGACAATAGGCTTTTACTATTTGGATCCCATTCAGACACTGGTCTTTAACCAGAGTCTGTGAAGCTATTGGGAGTACTTTTATTTTTATGGGAGTGTTTATTAATCTGTAGGCTTTTATTAATGTGATTTTTATCCCACAAACGTATTGGAAATCCCTGACCATTACATCAACAGGGACTTTGTATTCACATTCATATACTATAATATGGAGTCAGTCCCCCTTTGCTTCCTGGAAGGGTTTCCACAAGATGTTGGAGTTTCTGTGGGAATTTGTGTCCATTCATTCTGTAGAGCAGACACTGATGAGAAGTGTAGAGAAGGCCTGACTCTGTAGAGAAGGCCTGACTCGCAATCTCCATTCCAGTTCATCCCAAAGTTGTTGGATGGGGTTGAGGTCAGGGCTCTGTGTGGCCAGTCAAGCTCTTCCACAGTGAACTTATCCAACCATGTCTTTACAGACCTTGTTTTGTGCACTGGGGCACAGTCCTGCTGGAATAGAAAAGGTTCTTCCCCAAACTGTGTCCACAAATTTGGAAACATGGTGTTGTCCAAAATGTCTTGGTATGCTGAAACAATAAGCTTGGCAACCCCCTGAAAAACAGTGGTGCCCCAGTACTTTTGTCCAGGAAACTTTAAGGTGACTGATGAACACGGACCCACATGTGGAATAATCTGCATGTTAATAAATTCTCAGTGCTGACCCGATGTCTCAAAGGTTTTTATGTTTTTTTCCCCCATGCCATTTAGAAATATCGTAAAAGAAGAACTTATAAAGTTTGGAGCATTTCTAAATCATTTCCTGCAATTTTCTTTGCATTTAGTCAATTCTGTAAGTATGTAATTTAGCAGCTGGAGGTGCTTTTTGAAGCAGCAGGGAAGTCACTGCTAATGACGTCAATCTTATTTCAGAGGATTGTTAGTTCGAAGTAGATCCACATTCACAAGTTTGTAATCTCTGTTATCAGTGAAATAAAACTAATTAATTTGAAGACAAATCTGAAAACGTTATAATATACTAATCATGTACACCAATTAGAGATTAATAGCCAACTGAGAATGTTTCCTGACAGAAAATGATTCTAAATGTATAATTACATTATACTGTTTATCAATTCGCATCAGCAATCACACTAGTTTTATTTTTATTGTTCTTTTTATAGCTGGCCTGGTTCCAGTGTTAAAATATCTGTTAATATCTGATACAGTGTGTATGTATTTAGATTTTTCATCATTTAATTATTCTGTTTATAGCTGGAATTTGGGTTTTTAAGTCATTTTTTTCTTGGTCGGGTCACCTCTGTAATGTAGGGGGAGAGAGAGTGGATGCCTTAAAAAGTCAGAGAAAGACTCTGTAAACAGACTTCAAGCTTAGATCAGTTACAAAGAAAATGTGTGTCACTGTTTTAAATAATTTAATTAACAGACTTCGGACCACGAACAGGGTTAGCCATCCTTAATCACAAATGTCTTGGTAAGACATGTTTCAGTGGTATGATGCTGGACACTGAATGATGAAAATCAGGGTGCTAGCAGATTTTCTTTTTTAACTTTTTTGCCTATAAATCAATGACTGAATGTGTTTTAATAGCAACTTGCAGAAATCTATTGTCTTATTAATCTCCTTAAAATACCTTAAAATAAACTTTTAAATGATGCTTTATGAAGACACTTGCCACTTGTCAGTGAAAAAACAACCATTACTGGTGCATTTATGAATACTGTGTGTGTGTCAGTGGTCCTATGAACACACACACACACACACACACACACACACACACACACACACACACACACACACCCTCTCCCGCCCTCTCAATCTGATTTTGATGTGTTGAAGAGTTTGCAATAATGTTCTGATAACAAAGCTGTACATGTGTGCCTGTGCTTTGGTTGATGCACAATTTAATCGTTGTAGTCGACGTTGATGGCAGTCATTGTATTGTTGTCAGTCAACAAGTAATTGTCAAGAATGCACTGCAGTCGCATATCACAGGAACACCCACGCTTCAGCTTCATCCTTGCAGGTATGGAGTGAGTGAAAGTCATGATGGTAAACATCAGTTTGCTCAAGCTGAACTGTCAATTAACTATGAACTAATTATAGGTAACGGCTGTGTTATTGGTCGCTGGATGGGGGGGTTAGGGGTGGGTGTGTTGGGGAGTGGGTGTTAGATAGGGTCATATCCTGAGAAATGCATCAATTTAGAAGCTGCTAATTATCCGCATACTGTCTTGTCCATCCCTGTGATTTCTGCCATGATTAAAGTGCCTGGCTAATCAGGCATAGAAGTCCAGCGGCGGCGCTTTGAGGCATAACTCTTCAGCTTTCAAAGTTGTCTTGTTCTAAAAAATAATTTCTTGAGTTCAGTTTGTAGAAGAGCTTAATAGTATGTGTCCAGACAAACCTGTGTGTTCATTTGTTTACTGACTGGGTCCAACATTTCTTAGGCTCTGAAAGGTGTGTCCAGAACTAGTACTAGTTCAAAGCTGAACTTCAGTACACAAATTACATTTACACAGATTACATGTCAAAAGTGATGTGCAGTAGTGTACACTAATGAACACTACATACATACTAAATACATACACACTCTTGACTGAACTGCAATGAAGACTGAGGGGTAGTGTGAAGGAATGCAGTGCTCTATATATAGACTGCTTAGTTTAGCGTTTTCTTTTGGAAGTACTGTAACTAGATTGTTGTTCAAAGTGAATTCCATTCAAATTCAAAATTTCATTCCCTGCTACAGTTACTATAAGTGGAAAAGGTCAAGAGAGGAGTCAGAGAGGGTGAAATGGAAGGCTGATCATGAACTGAAGTTTGAGGTTTGAGATGTATAACTAGGTTAATGTCTTATGGGCCCCAGTAAAAAAAAGCAATAAATGGGATCCCCATATTGAAATCACCATAAAATAAATAACTAAACGGGGGATTTCCACATAAATAACTAATTGAGACATATTACACATTGCAAAGTTAAATAGCCTTTTTGTGTTAATTGCAAGTAATTGTATTTGGTCTTATTTGTTTAATCTTACGCTAAAGAAAGTTTTCAAACACAATGCATTTTGTTATATTTAAGTGGACAAAATTGTAAAAACTGGAAAAATAAGAAAATTGTCATCAACATGTATTATTTTTAAGTCTCATTTTTGTTTGTGTAGCTCATTGATTCTTGTTAGAGGGGTGGCTTTCAAGTAAAACTGCAACTTCTCATATTTCTGATGCTTTTGTTTGTTTGCTGCTTGTTAACTTACTGCTGTGATGTGAACTTTTCCAGTGTAGTCTTGAAAATTACTGGTATGCACTGTGCTGTACTGAGCTGAAACTGTTGCAATTTCTGTTTAAAAGTCAGTGTGTTTGTTTGATAGTTAGATTCATCGGGTTAAGTTAACAGTGATAAAAAATAAAGAATATGTTACGTCCTCGGTCAGCAGCCACCAGAGGACTCTTGTCTGTATGGCTCTGTAGGACTCTTGTTTTAAAATTGCGTCTGTATTCACAGGGTCTAGTTTCATGTCACAGCTGTAAATTATTTAAGTGATTATCGGTTCTTAAGGGTTCTTGTCGTAGTCCTGTTTTTATTTGAGTTTCGGTCCACAGTCTTTTATGTCTGGAGTTTACACCCGTCTTTTTTCCGTCATTCATGTTTAGGAATTTGTGTGTCAAGAGTCAGATTCTTGGTTTGGTTTGTGTTTTGGCCCTCGTGCCTTGTTTAATTTCTGTAAATAAAGTTTAAGAATATAATATATTTAAGAATGTAACATTATATTAACACAGCAAAAACAAGAGGCACCTATGAAAGGAGAGGCCACAACAATCTGGGCAGCTTAACCCAAATCACGCCAAACTGCAATTAAACCTAAAATATGTTAATATTAGGAAAACATTGAACATTTTGGTATTTCTCAACCAAGTTGGTGCATTAATATACTTATTACATTGGTGATATTGTAGCAGGATAAAGATAAACTGTGGTGGCTTTTGGGTCCAGGTGAGTTAATTATTCACCACTGGAGGACGTACTATAAATAGAGTTAGGCTCATCCCTTCCTGTTGAGTGGGTACTGTTTTCGGTGCACCTTGCTCCTTAACAGAAGTGCCATCCCTAATTGCAGTTTGGCATGATTTGGGTTAAGCTGCTCAGATTTTTGTGGCCTGTCCTTTCATAGTTGCCTCTTGTTCTGCTGTGGTTTCCCCGTTCTAAGTAGTGGCTGTTACTGCTGACTGATGTTGGTAGGTTCTGCTCTATTTCGTTACTGTGCACTTTTTCCGACGAGTTGTATTATGGAGTTTGCCACAGGAAATCGCTGAAGTGAATTAAAGACCGCTGATACCTCGTTCTCCATAATGCCAGCTATAACTGCTTGACGGTATGAAGCGTATTTTGTTAGTTTATCCTTTTTATTTTGTTGTTCCACAGGAAGCAGCCCATAGTCAGCATTCTCCACATTAAGGTAGACTGGGGCATGTGCAAGGAACACTGCTGCTTTGTCTCTACTGGCGTTGCCGAGTGCTTTGTCACTGCTGGTGTTACTGAGTGTCTGTTTAACTTGAACTTGTTTTAAGTGTGAGCAGTCTGTGTGTTTGAGGTGCACAGGGTATTTTGATATTTACGTTCTAGCATGGCTACTCAATTTCTTTCTTTGGTTTATTTCTTTATCCCCCATTATTTTGTCTAATTGTTAAAATATTAATTTATGTTGCTGATATATTCAATTGTCAATTGTATTTATTTTTCTCTTTGATATTGCTGAATATTTACTTTATTTTTGTACTATTGTATTTGTTTTTCTGATTTTGTTCTTGTTTGTTGTGGGAGCTGTGTTCCTTTGGTGGTGTGGTGGCTGTCCCTTGAAGGTGGATGAACTTTCTTCAGGGTGCTGTGTTCCAATCATGCAGGCTTGACTTCACAGGTGTGTGTGTGTGTGTGTGTGTGTGTGTGTGTGTGTGTGTGTGTGTTCACAAGTGTATGTGGGTGTTTTTGCTGTCATCTGGTCCTTGTGGGCTCATCCCACCAACAGTAAGTCCCAACTCCAAGGCTTTTGTTTTTCCCCCCTGCCATCTTTGATGGTTTTATGGTCCTTTTTTATGATGTGTATACAGTAAATGAGTAATGGCAAGTTTTAGATGATTGGAATCATGTCTCATTTACATTCACGGCATTTATCAGACGCTTTTATTCAAAGCGACTTCCATTCCCTAACTACAGGGGACAGTCTTCCTGGAGCAACTTGGGGTTAAGGGTCTTGCTCAGGGACCCAGTACTGAAGGTAGGAATCGAACCCATGACCTCTTGGTCTAGAAGCAAGTATCCTACCCACTACGCCACCGCCACCCACGTCTCCTGCCTCTTGCGTGACGAACTTGCATTCCTTTTGAACTATTGGTTTGTATTTCCTTGGGTGCAGTTCCCAAAGAGGCTGAATCGGGTTTTATTTAATAATAATAATGTACTTTTGTTAATATAGCTTATAATATATTCCTGCTATTCAGTTTCCTAGCTACCCACAGGTGTTAATTGTATTGATATAAGAGGTCTTATAAAGAGTCTCAGTAGCCACAAGCCCTTACTGATAGCTATGCCTGGCTCATATGGTAAAAGCAGTTGTCTAGGAAGCACTGATGTGGTGGTTGAACTACAGGGTGAGCTGTATACTCCATATCTGCCCACTGTAGCATAGCAACAGCATGATTGCTGCTTCTAAAGCCACACAGTGTGGTTCAGTTATGTGTGCACCCACAGAACCCCAGTGGGCAGGTGCAGAGGGGATCGTACTCTGCGTGTTACATCACTGGACTACGCTGGACAGGTGGGGCAGATGAGCCACAGTGGTGGGGGTGTGGAAGGGGTGCTACAAGCTTCAGTGAGAGTTACACCTGGAGACAACGAGTGTAAATCAGAACCATGAGGCAGATGGTGCTGTCCTCTTTGAGCTGCTGTTATGTCACATCCATCTGTCCACTGCCGCCCACTACTCCTACACAACGCGTCGTGGCTTAGACTCTAACTGCCACATGGGAGTCTAAGTAGCCATATTCATATCAATCAGTCTCCAGATACACACACACACACACACACGCCCACACACACACACACAAACATCTGTCATCTGTTCTTGATCAGCACCATAGTTTTGTTTTATAATAATTTTATTACATTATTCTAGATTATTTACAATGGTGGCTTGGCAGGAAAAAGTGGCAAAAAAGGGAAAAAATAGACGAGTGAAAAGTATCACAAAAAACCCCAGCAAAAGATTAGTGGGATTGAAATCCATTCTCCAATCCATTCTCTGTGCAGAAAACTCATTCTTCCATAGCTGCAATTTCCAGATGGGCGTGCATGTATGATTTGGTCTGTGATGTTCCTGGTGTAAATGCTATGCTACCAAACAGGGCTATATTGTTGCAAATGATGTATCTACCATTGTGCAAACCTTATTCTAATTGGTCTTCATTGAATATATGCTCTCAGTGCGATCTTTCGCATATGTGTAAATCTATTTTTAAGAATGAAAAATGCAGGAGAAAGCTATAACGTACTGTAAATTGAGTCATTTTGACAAAAGCCAAACCATGAGTGAATTTTTTTCATTATGTTTGATTGATATTTTTCCATCTTCTGTCCATGTTGGCAACAGTTGCAGGATGAACATGAATTTATACAACATTAAGGCTACTGCATACTGGACATGTGACATGCTGCACTGTCCAAAAATTCAAAAGCAGGTGCCGACACCAACATTTGCTCAGTTAACATTACTAACCAGCACCAGTAAGACCCAGTTTTCATTTCAGCAAATCAGGAGGACCCCTTGCTTAACTGTTTGTAGATCTACTAGAATCTGGTGAGCTCCTGGTTGTTTTGAATAAAACCTGCAGCCATGTGGGTAGGACTGAATACCCCTCTTGTAGTGCATGCCCATCCTTTACTGCAGCTGAGTTCATATTTGCCATTGCCACGTCTGTCTGGTTGCAAAATTCCCAGCAGGAACCCGAGGCTGCGTTACAATGAAAACGTTAGCACAACCAAGCTCATGCACCATTAAGTGCATATGGTGTGTTTTCCTCCAGTTATTTTCCCTTGCCAGTGCTTTTTTCCCTCACTGACCTCCAGCAGGACGATGCCAACAGAACAGCGTGTTTGGAGCTCTGCGGCACATATCTTGCATCAAAGCAACATCACACCTCGTTCGTCTCAAGATTACACTTACTATGCTCCCTCCCCACACGTCCACCCACACACACACATACGCACACACACAGAACACAGCGGCCCTCGTGATCTGTAGCTATGACGGATCATGTCTGATTGGAACATGCAGTGGGGGGCAGGTTTAATCTGGCACTCCCTGTGTGGAGGATCTCTGGAGGGACTCCTCTAGGGACAAGGGGTGCCGAGTGCCGCTCCACCAATGCAGGGGTGTGAAATCATGCTGAAATGTTGTCCCACAAACAGCGGCGCAAAACAGTCGTAACAGCACATTAAACATTCATGAGAAGTCAGAGAGGGAGAGAAGAAGCAACTGGGGCTTGAGCTAGCAAAAGGGAAAGAAAAAGAGAGAGATCTTGATTCTTTTCCCGAGTTCAAGAGGACTCTTCTGTGTAAACCAGGTAGTTTAAAAATATAGATAGTAAATGTACCTAAAAAGATAAGTCAGTTAAAATGAATTCAGCCTTATTTTTGGCTGCTACATCCAAATAATTGATTCGGTGAATTATTTTTCATACATTTCTCTGTACTTGGGAAAGAACAGAAATCCTCTTCACTCAAAACTCACTTATAATAGAAGCCACA
This sequence comes from Brachypetersius altus, assembly GCA_037974465.1. NCBI lineage: Eukaryota > Metazoa > Chordata > Actinopteri > Characiformes > Alestidae > Brachypetersius > Brachypetersius altus. Next base: position 24,257,518 of record JBBPDB010000128.1, read on the forward strand.
AGGAATAAATATTTGACTCTATCGTGCAGCTTCAAAGCTACAGGTCTGGTAGGTCTTGGGTTAAAGCAGATATGAGAGAGTATGTCAGTTCTAAAGCATTTTTATCTAATTTTTGAAAACTCAGTCAACATGGTAATGAAATCAGTTCCAGTTACCTTTGCTTTCCATAAGATTTTCTGGGAGTTGTGGTGTCATTAAAGATATGTTAATATCACAGCAGTGCATTAATGAGAGTCTTTTGTGTAAAAAAAATAATGCCTGCCTTTATTTATATGCTCATAAAAGAGCCCTACTCTGTAAAATTTGTAAAAAATGACAAATTATTTACAGACAGTATTTCTTTTGCTGCCAGTTTTGTTAAGTAAATAAATAAACACAACAACTTTAAAAGCTCTGAAAAAGAATCAATGCTTACAGTTGATTAGTGTTCTAAATGCAGTTCTTATATGGTTCCTGCAGTGCAAAGCAATGTAAGTTACATGAGCCTCCTCACACGCTCTGCTTTCTTTGCTTAGGAGAAATGCATACCATGCTTTAGAGCAGACTAAACAGACAAGAAAAATTCAAGGGATATCTGCCAATCTTTAATCTTCTACTTAGAGCTGAAATTGTATAATTACGCGATTTTGATCGGTGGCCAGTGGCCGATTAATAGATCTGCCCACGAGAGCTAAGATATAAAAAGAAAAAGCAATTGAGAGAGTGAGAGGAGGAGTTGGTGTAAAATCTCTGCTGGGGGATATGCTATCTGTCATAGATATAAATGTGTCGGCTGGGAGCACTGAAATGTTTTCCACTCTGCAGGCCAGTAATGCATCCATCGAGACAATCTCCACACACACACAAAAATTCAAAAAGCAAATACCAGATCCCTAATACTGACCTTTTCATGCTTCACTCACAAATATATTCTATCAAAGCAACTCCCTTTCAACCTAATGGGGAGCTGAAACAACTTTGTGTGTACTGTTATTTTATTTGTTGGATTTTCTACCTTTATCTTTCTTTCTTTATCTGTGAGGGCAGATAACTTGGTTGGTTTCCATGCACAATAAGATTCATGGATGCAAGAAAATCTATTTGTCTTTACTACCAAATGCTATTGCTAGTCATCTGAGACTTTAAATGCTACACTTCATACTCAAATTAAGCCACTGTGCCTGAAAAATGGTCTTTTGAGTGATTTTATATAATCAGCAGCAGAGAGGAATGCAGATTAATTTAGCTACTTTGCAACATTTCAACATTTGAACAAGTGAATTTATCAACTGCTTTGCCATTTAATTAAGGTTTATCACCCGAAGCCTTTGATTATATATCACAGAAACTATTATCACAGTAGGATCTTTTCACACACACAATACCAACTGTAAACTAAAAAGAACACATTTTGTATCTGACTTTTTAAAATGCGGTGGTGGGCAGAAAATAGATGGGTAAATATATCATGTATGCCAAGAATGCTGTCTTTGGATCAGTTTTACTGTCCATTGCACAATGATAAAGATCAGAACAGCATTGCGGCACGCCCTATTCGGTCTCCCACCAAGCACTGGAGCTGAGCACATGGTAGGTGGTGTTTATATAGAGCGGTGAAAAGTAATTGTGTTGGCACACATGCACTGCGGGTAATGTATGTTGATTACTGGGTGATGACCAGTGGATTGTGAAGGGCATCAGTGGCCCAGCCAGCAGCTGTTCACTTTACTTCACCATTTAAAGCCTGAAGGATGGAGGGATTAAGTGTGGGAGAAAGAAGCAAAATAATGCAAAATCATTTCCTATTGGTGAAGGCCAGAGAAATGTCCATGTCCTTGCAAAAATGTGAAAGTATTTCAAACTCAGAATGTTGTAAATGTAAAATTATTCCTGAAGGGCTATTTTTTACTGCTTCAAGAGCAGCAGAAGTGCGAAGAACGTGACTATGATTACCACAACCAAGTAAACAAGTATTCTTCTCAGTTCGCTACCAAATTTCTTTTGCAGTTATTTGTAGGGTCATTATATTTCAGTATCAATGTTTCAAGCAGTAAAAATGGACTTCTAATTAGTAAAAAACAATGTTATGACAGTGTTATGACAATAATAATAGGTATTCACTACAAAATCAATGACATGAATCACAGAAATGAATCTCAGAAACTACAACATATTGAAAATTGCATGGCTATATTGAGCAAAATAAATATAATAGTGAATATCTGCCATGACAGTAAAACCTCCTGCCTAAAATTGTGTAGGTCCCCTCATGCCACCGAGGCAGCTCGAGGCATTTCCTCCTCAAGACCTTTGAAGGTGTGCTGCGGAGTAGATTCTAATAATAATTTATGAGGTAAGGCCTCCATGGATCAGACTACTTTGTCCAGCACATCCTACAGATGCTTGATCAAATTAAGAACAGAGGCATTTGGAAGTTAAGTCAACACTTTGTCATTTTCCTCCAATTATTCCTCAGCTGTTTTTGCTGTGTGGGAGTGTGCAGTATCCTGCTGAAAGAGGTTACTGCTGTTAGATAATACCATGGCCATAAAGGGAGGTGCTTGGTCTGCAACAGTGTTTAGGTACGTGGTACATGTCAAAACGACATCCACATGTTTCCCATAGTATCACACTGCCTCCACCAGCTTGCCTTCTTCCCACTGTGCACCCTGACACCACCTTCTTCCCCAGGAAAGAAATGCTCATGAACTTGATTGCCCATGTCAAATAAAAGAAAACACTATTTATCAGACCAGGCCACTTCTTCCACTGCTCCATCACGCAGTTTTGATTCTCGTTAATGTTTGATGCCCATTAACTGTTTTTTGAATGTAGAGGACAGGGGTCAGCCTGGGAACTCTGACTGGTCTGCAACTATGAGTCTGTGATAGACTGTGTGTTCTAATACCTTTCTTTCATAGCCAGCATGAACTTTTTCTGCATTTTGTGCAACAGTAGCTCTTCTGATGGTTGTCTTTCATGGATTTTTGGAAGGTAATAATCACTATTAACTGCATTGCGGGGACACTTGGACTTAACGTTTTGGAAATACTGTCAATGATTAAAATCCCTTCTCTGTACGTATGATGACTAAATGCTGTTTTTTAGGCAAAGGTGAGTTGCATGAAATACTAAATGCCAATAACATTTTCAGAATAAAGTTTATTTTGTTTGTTTTTTAATTGTGCTCATATGGAATGTATATATTTTTTTCATTTGCCGACTAAAGATAAACACCAAAAAACATTAAGGGGAATTTTCAACAGCCTTTTTAATTTAGAAATTGTCATATTAAATAAGGGTGACAGGTGAAGTTAATAACATGAATTAACGTGTTACAATAACACCTGTCAAGGGTGGGGAAGCTGGTGGGCTAGTAGCAGGGAAAATGGAATCTGAGCAACTTTCACAAGGATCATTCTGCGATGGCTGGACAACTGGGTCAGAGCATCTCCAAAATGACATCTTGTAGGGTATTTGTTATAAGGGTTAGCGTGTTTGTGTGCTTTTGGGATTATGTTTGGCTTTTCATTTACTATTTCTGCACAGTATTTTTATACCTGGTCTGCAACTATCTCGCTTTCTTTCTTTCTTTCTTTCTCTCTCTCTCTCTCTCTCTCACTCTCTCTCTCTCTCTCTCTCTCTCTCTCTGTCTCAATATATATATATATATATATATATATATACATGCAGGAAACCCCCCATTTATTCGCGGATCAACCCTTGCGTTTTCAGTCTCACACGGAGAACCAAACTAATTATTTTTCGTGGACCCCCCCCTTCACATGCGCGGAACAGGCAGATATCCTCCGCATTTTTTGTTTGAGATGTCCTGGCCTTGTCCGCCACAGCCCCTCGTCCTCGTGCTGGGTTGCTAAGCACTGGGCCCTAACATATATAGGGGCATATTTAGGGTTTACGCAATAAAAATGGGCATTTGAGGCCTTTTTTTTACCACAACACAATAATGTGTTTTTTACTATACACGAGTGCTACACATACTGTATATCTGTACAATATTTTTTTCTGCATATCTACATATTTAACTGTTCACATACTTGACCTAGTCATACAACTAGTTAAGAAAATGCTATCAGATAGCTGATGAAATACACTAGTCTGAGCAAATCTACACACCTGCCTTTTCAATCCACCGTTCTTTCAAAAATCCTCCCTCTGCCAGCTGACCTTGCAAAAATGTACTGCTGTAACAGTTTGCAAAGTGGTTCAAAAGTGCAAGTTGGTGGAATTTCAGGCACCTGATGGTATCTTATAGGCACAAGGCCTTAAGGATGAGAAAGCCCAGCTGGTGCGCTTTAGAGTGAGAATCAGCATCCATGAAGCTAACGGATTATTTTCAAGATGTGAATGTAGCTGCTGTTTACCACGAGTCAGAGTTTCCACTGTAGTTATTAACTTTGATGTTACAATGTCAAAACAAATCTGTCAGTCATATTTTAGGCAGGTGAGGACAGAAAGCGGAAGCTAAGCACAGACGCCAGCATTTCCATGTGGCCTAGAAGCTTCTTCTACTCAGTCATCATTTACATGCTTATATAACACAGTATTGTTGTTTTTCCCAAAGCTGGCAAGTCCCAGACACCACACTTTCAAAGTAGTTCTTTCCAAACACTTCATGTAGATTAATAATTCAATCACGTATCATGTATTCTATTATAGAATAAAGCGCAAAGGACTATCTAGCTTATGTTCTACTGACCTCAGGTCCTTTATTCTGTTTTTATTGGAAGCTGGTGCACAGTTGAAGATTTGTGAAACATTTTGATTGTTTGTCTCTCTGTCCTTGCATAATGTCAGTCAATGTGAATTCAGCTTCTTGTGAACTCTTTTTTCTGTTTTAAATTCCACAGAAGAGTTTATTTCAGAAACTGCCCGATGAGGTCTTGTGACTAGAGTCCAATAGATTTTTGACAATTTTTATTCAATTATTAAGCAAATCATGCACTTTACTAAAGGCCTATTGCTTCATTTCACTGAACACAAGAACTGAGTATACTGCCATTGTCATGTGAAAAAACAAAATCTCCATTTATTTATTTTTGTATTTTTTAAGCATTTGAAAACACCAGGCGCATGCAATAAGAATGTTCCAAAATTATTTCATTATGTACATTCATTACATTGAACAACATCCCAAATAGATTATATCAATCCCAATTTTATTAGACTCTGTGTAGTATATCTACAATGCACCAACAATTGATTATTAATCAGTTCACTTGAGTACTTTTCTATGAACTCATGTATGACTCAGAATTAAAGAGAGCATATATTTTATCGTTATGTTCTTGCAGTGCAGCATGATGTTCTGGTTAATAAAAAGATTAATAATTCCCAAAATAAAAAAAAAAAAGCTATGAAATTCAGTGTATCCAGTCGATACAGACATGTCCACAAAGAGACAGATTATGGAATTGTACTCTTCAGTAAGCTGCTCCAACAAAGTCCATAACAACTCCATTATACCTGTTATTAGCAGCAACTGGAGATTGTTCTGATCAAAATAGTTTCAAGGGCTTCTGAACAGAGCACATTCCCTGTTTAACAGTAAACATGCACGCTGCCCCAAAGGTCATGATTAGCTAAACAATCTATAACACACTACAACATAAAAACACTATACACTTTCAGTGAATGACATTCCACAAGATGTCATGTTGATACAAAAACATTGTAGCTAAAACATAAAAATAAGCAACAAAAACATGATTTTTTTTAAGTGATAGCAGAAGCACATTTCTGTTTCACAATACGAACAGAACAGAATGATTACATTTTCTGTCTTTTTGTTACATATCTTTCCAGTTTTGTTCACAGAGAGGTGCAAATAGACAGTAGAACACAATTCACTTTCAAATGACGTCAAATCAGGTGGTGTTTCAATACATTCATTTAGTGGTTAACAGGTTTGATATGACAAAACCTTTGCAAAAAAAAAAAAAATGATTTCTTTTGACATAGTAGTATAGTGGACACATACATACAAATTGGAATGTGTGCATCACTGGGAGTTGACCGATGGCTTCCTATTTGTATGAGTATTTGTATTGTATGAGAACTTGATGAATTATAGCAGCAGTAATTCTCTGGAATGCTCTACTCTTATCGGACCTACAGTTTCTGTTCAGAGGCTTCAGATTCAAAGAGATGTTTTGACTCATCAGTGTACATGTACGTGCATCATCACTATTACATCAAAATCGTGTTTTAATTTAGCTTTTATTTGCACCATTTGTCAAATGTGAAATGAATATTTCATGATGAATGAATGAACATTGTCCAATATTGCATTTTTTTGCATTTGAAGTACTATTTTGGAAACAAAATAAAATCTAAACACATGCACAACTCACCTTTTGGATATGATGAAACATGTGATTGTCTCTCTGGTGAATTTTTTCGTATAACTGAAGCTGTTCAGATTGCAGGTAAAGGCACAAACGCCTGAGGGTGCGAGTCAAACCCAGGAAACTCTTGGAGACGGAAGCGTGCCTGTGTTGGGCTAAAACCTATTTTTCCAAGGCGATCTGACAGGAAACCCTGAGTGTGACATGAGATCCACTGTGGTTCAGAGCCGCAGGAGCTGTTCTGGTTTCTCCACCAGGTTCACTCACACATACACAGACACACACCTGAACAAGTGAGCTCACCTGGGTTTACCCTGTCCCTCAGCTGCATATCTACCTTTATGTCACAGAAACAGTTGTTATCTCTTGCCTACACATAGAACACACACACACACACACACACACACACACACACACACACACACACACACACACACACACACACACACACACA
>JBBPDB010000128.1:24266979-24279754 GCA_037974465.1 Brachypetersius altus
GAGAGAGAGAGAGAGAGAGAGAGAGAGAGAGAGAGAGAAAGAGAGAGAAACAGAGAAACAACAGAAAAAAACCCACAGCACTCACCTGGCTTTGAAAAGCCCCAGACGGAAGAGTTTCGTTAAGGTCATGATACCTGAGGGGGCTAAGCACTGAGACCCAGTCTGTCAGAAGTGGGTTCCTCAGGGCATCGTATTTGGGCCATTCTGATCATTGAGAGAGGGAAAGAGGCACAGGGAGAGACAGAAAGAGAGAGAGAAAGAGAGAGAGAGAGAGAGAGAGAGAGAGAGAGAGAGAGAGAGAGAGAGAGAGAGAGAGACAGCTCACAAGGTAAAATCCAGATAGCCTTGTCTCCCATTTAAACCCAGCTGCCCTGGTATGTCTATTTATAAACACTTTGTTCTGCACTGAAACACCTTTTCCCTTTGTCACATGCAAACACTCATGCATACACACACACACACACACACACACGCACACACACACGCACACACACACAAAGAAATACAATAAGAAAGAAAGAAAGAAAGAAAGAAAGAGGAGCTAGTGCCATTAAAGTGTCTGGGTTGCCAGCTCAGCTGGACACTTATATCAAAGCTGTCTCAGTCACTCAGTCGGCTAACTTAAGGTAGACGGCTGGGTCATCAATCATCCATGACTCCTGTGGCAGTCTGAGCAAGGCCAAAGCAAAAGAGAGCACAGCGCAGGAGTGGAGAGGGGCACCGAATGGAAGGATCGAGGGAGAAGGGTATAAAACGAGCAGACAATCCATTTGACATTATACGAGAGAGACCGCAAGAGAAAATTGATAGAGAAAGAGAGAGAGGGAGGGATAGTAAGAGAGAGAGAAAGAGAGTAAGTGGGATAGTTCACAAGGTAACCCATCCAGTCTTGTGCCCCCAAGCCAAGGGAAATCTCTAACTTCAAGGTTAATTAAGCACTGAAATGAGATCAAGAAGCTTTCTCTTATAACTCATTAACCAATTACAACGCCTTCTCAAAATAGATCAGCATTCATGTTTCGCCAAATTTAATTGGCTGTCAAAGCAAATCAAATATGTGGTCTGCATTATCAGCCTTCTGTTGGATGTTTAGGTCACCGACCCCTTTAATATGCATGAAGATGTTTTTGGTGCACTGGTTGAACCTCACTCTTTCAATGACTCATGTCATCTGCATGCATTTTATTTCCATAACTTTGCCTACAAACAAGAATAATAAGCAAATGAAGAGACTAATATTTATATATCACTTATAACTTCCATCCACCCATCCATTATCTACCCCTTATTCCCGCATTCAGGGGGTGGGGTGGGGGGGGGCTTCGGCTGGAGCCTATCCCAGCTGCAATGGGCGAAGGCAGGGAACACCCTGGACCACTTATAACTTATAATATTTATATATCACTTATAATTCATAACTTGTAATTTATAACATGACCAGCCTGTCATGTCTCACCTTATTACCACAAAACAAGATTCAGTTCAAGAGATTTTACGTTCAAAAAGACTTTGCTCCTTGACTTCACCAGCCAGTGTCATATAATGCGCTTCAGCACACTACCAGGTAGTTAAGGAGCCTTCAGTGCCCCCGGAGAGACAAATGATATCACTATGTACACTATATGTTTCACATATTACAAATTATGTAACATGTGTAATATGTACTGTATATATAGCTGTATATATGTAGGTTGAATTGTGTATTAACGTAGCAAGTATTTTTGTGGTGAGATGGATTTGTGCAGTAGAGGCTGCTTCAGTCTTTGAGGTGGGTTTTATTGTGTTCTGGCATGCCAGAGATTTCCTCCTCTTCAGATGTTAGAGAAGTAGGGTGTGTAAGATCCTTAAAGACTTTAGCCTGTGCCAATGCGCTTGTTAATATTCCCATCAGGAGATCCTTTAAAAATGTGATGAATGATTCTGAAACACGCAGCTGACAGCGTAGATTAGCCAACATTCATCAGGGTCCCAAGCACTCCTGCACTAGGCTGAAATAAAGTACTCCCAAGCATGGCAGTAAAACATCTATAGCAAACGCACTTGTTAATAAAGTATAATTTAGACTTGCTAAATGGATCCTATACGATCCACTGAGCCATTTTAAAAATTTCATTTGGATTGTTCTTCTTGATATGTGTTCTAAGTCAGAATCATTAAGCACTGATTTGCAGAGTTTAAGTCTGACCAGTGTTCAGTATGTAACTGAAATGACTGAATTCATAGTTTACTTGTCCGTCATCAGAGGCAAATGTTATTTTAAATAATACAGACACAACCTGGTTGCTATGGCACTCCCCACAAGTTTAATCCAAAACCTTCTAACTGTTTAGATAAGACCTGCAAGCTGCACTTATGACTGTTCAAATAAAGCTACAAAAAATATGAACGACTGATTTGATGCCTCCTATTCTAAGGCATGCCTGATTACTTCAACCTTCAAGAAATAAAACTCATTCCACAGTTGGATCTATATGTTTTTTTTATTTATTTTAGCTCAGGCTTCCAGAGTTTGCCCACTTAGTAAATTGCTATGGAAAAGACCTTCTGCTAAATGAAAAGAAAGAAAATGTTAATGTATTATATCACCTGGAGGCTAGATCTTACCCAAATGGGAAAAAGAATAGGCCTGACCACAGAGCAGCATAAATGGTATTTTATTATCACTGTGCAAGCAAAGATTCTACAGATCCTGCTATTATGCCATTTTAGCATGGGGTACAGTTAAAGTGTTATTGTCCTTGTCCATGTCTTTTATTCCTCCAAATGGGAGTTTTGCCATTGTGCTGCATGTCTGTTTATTGACAGAAGAAAGCCTGCTGTAGTTTATGCTTTGACTGATTTGCTGAGGAGAAAAAAAGTAAAAAAACATCAGAATCCCGATGCACTGAAGAGAGGCATGTAAAAGAAGAGAAAGGAACAGGGAAGACAAAAATAATTTCACTTAGTGACTCCGCTGTTTCAGGTGGGCACAAAGGAAAAGTCACGTCTATTTATCTAGCACATTATAATAAACTATAAAATAAATTAAATAAAATAAAATAATAAAGGAATGAAAGTACATGGAAAATCAGTAAAAGAAGACAAGACAAAAGAAGTGCAATAGATGTGCCAATATTTAAAAGAAGGCAGAGGAGAATAGTACGGATTAGCAGCTTTTTAAAGCTATAGCTGGTGCAGATCGATTCCAGCAGCAGGCCTCATAGTGACTAAACATGCTTATTTTCAGCTCTTTTCACCACTAGATGAGCAGTTCCTGCAGATCTAAGAGACCTACCAGGATTACATACTTAAAACATATCAGAGATGCATTTAAGGCCCAAACCACTGAGTGAATTGTACACAATTAGCAATACTTTGAAATCAATTCTGTACTGTTCATGTTTAGTTTTAGCTGGTTCAAATTTGGAAGGCAGCAGTTCTTTTGTATTAATCTGCGCACATGAATCGAAGAAAACTGGAATGCCAAAACAAGTACCTTAAGGATCTATTCTTGGTCACTAAAACTGAGATATGCATTCATGGTCATGCCAGTTTTTCCATGCATAGACATCTCAAGTGCTCTAGATTGCAATTGGACACTGAGAATTGATCTTTCCTCTTTATTTCCAGATTTATTTCAAGTTAATGCATCCATTTATATATTTTATGGAGGCACAGACACAATGGATCTCTTCTACCAAAAGAGATTCATCTGCTTGTTTATGACTGGACAAATTCTTTAGGAGTTTGACCCAGAGGAACCATGGACAGGTTGAACAAGATAGGCCCAAGAATGGATCCTTGAGGTACTCCATTTGGCAGTCCGGTTTTCTTCAATTCTCATGTGCCGGTCAAGACCACAGAACCTCTGCCTTCCAAATTGTCATAGTCTGTCTTATTTAGCCAGTTTCTGCTTTGTTTTCTCTGTGCCACATGACTCTTGTTTGGTTCTCAGCTCATCTTTGGCCCCCGTCGATGGATTCACCTGTGTCTGGTTCATGTCCCCGCCTCTTTCCTAGGTGTTCCCTATTCTGAAACAGTATATATGTCTCTGCTTGTGTGTTAGCTCTTGCTGGTCATACATGACCCTTCACTTGTCCCAGGATGATTGCTTTATTGTAAATAGAGTCCATTTTGCAAGTGTGTCTCCTCTCCTCATCTCATCCATGGAACATAACACAAATATGACCTTAACCAACTGAAACAAAACATGAACTTATAGTAAATCATGGGTAGAAGAGAAGTAGGTCTACACAGAGAAAGGCAGCCAAAACATTTGATTCTACTCCACTTAACCTGCTATAAAGTCTCTGTGTCTTTGGCTCAAGTACAACCTGCATTGCCGATCTGGCAAAAGGTCAATAACATATTTATAGTGTATTATAATTGCTTATAGTGTATTATAATTGCTGTTCTGCACAGTGGTACTAAATTCAGCAAAAAGTGCAATGGGAGTAAAATGATAGGGATAGTATTGTCAAGTCAGATTTGTGGATCAATTAAATACGTGGAACAATTCTTTTAAATGTTAAATTAATACAACATTTGAAGAATGTACTTGATACAGATTTGGTTTGATTTGATTCATTATTGTGCACACTGTTTTGTTTAGAATTATCGTTTTCCATGAAAGAAATGCAGACTCAGTCTTATCTATGGAGAAATAAATCAAATATAAGTGTAATTCATTATATAAATGTAATTTATTGTGCAATTATTTTTAAACAATCCTTTAATAGTCATATAATCTACAGCGAAATGGCAATACTAACTGTGCAATTCTATGGGTGGAGTGGAGTGCCTTTTTTGTGTTATTTTAAACTGTGTGGTAGCTTAAAGGACTTTGTAATAGACTTGTTTTGAACAATAATTGATAAGACACTTTAATTTTGCAATGTGCTGTCCTGTCAGCATATTCCATATAAAACTTTTAAATCAAACTCTTGTCATTAAGTGCAGTTGCCTGTATTGTCCCTCCACATTCTCCTCTCCATGTCTACAATTTTAATGGGAAAGAAATTAGCCTCGACTTTCACTGTCCACTGGAAAGCTTCATGTGAACAATGCTGCCTCTGTCTAATTCAGATCAGCTTTAGTTTGAGCCCCAGTGTAATCTTCAGATTCTCTCTGCTTCCTGCCCTCCCCTAACTTCATCAGCAAAGTGTGAGCATATGTGGGGGATTGCCCCCTTGTTCTATTGTACCCCACCCATTATTATTCTACCAAAAATAGCTGGCTCAAAGCGAAGCTCTGCACCATTGTTCAGGCTGATGTAGCTACAGCTATGTGCTCGTGGCTGCTAGATTAATCCTCTTTGTCAGGAGAGTGTCTCAGTGAGAGGCATAATGCCTGTTTCAGATGTGCTAGCAGGGCCTCTGCTGCTGTTACTGGAGGTGCCTCTCTACATTACCAACTGAAATGCTATCCACAGTGGTCATTACTGACTATACTGGTCTATCGACCTCTTGTAGACCTGTCAGAACCAGTGGCAGGACCAAACTGAGATATTTCCGAAAGAGGACTACACGATAAATCGCTTACTTCCACAATGAACGGAATTAAAGCCCTGTAGATCAGAGTAAAATGACAATAACAGAGGAAGCTACTGCTCCTCAGCAATGAAAGCATAAGCAATAGTCAGAAGAGGGTGGTCCCTTATGGGAAATACATCTGCGAAATATTGGGCACATTTATATGGAAATGCAGAGTTTATATGTTGAGCAGCTGAGAATTGGAGACAGTTATGTGGAATTTAATATTCTCAAGAGAAAATATTCATTTTTTTTCTTTCCTGGAAAGTGATCTTTGGTGGTATTCCTGTCAGTACAGATTAATCTCCTCCCAAAACAGGACCTAGTCTCTTTCAAGCTTTGGAAGATGTGTTATGAGGCTTGATATATATATAGTCGAGGAGTCGCGGATTCAGTCACACACACAACCAAACTGCAAATATACTCGCCTGTTTTTTTGAGAAGCGAACTGTATTGCCCAGTGGTGGCTGTAATACATTAAAAAGTTCTCAACCAGCATAAAAAAAGAAGCCTGCTGCAGTGTGCCTTCTCTGTGTCTTGTCCTCCTTTTTTAGTGTTTTAAACCGCCCCCCCCACAATTTTCACGTTATCTCAAGTTTATTTAGTATTAGTAAGCTGTGCTCTGTCTAAACATGTGGGTAGAGAGAGTTATTTCAATGTTTCTTTTGTGTACAAGTCACTGCTAATGCTAAACGCTAATGCTAACAGTGTTTCTCTCTCTCCCTCTCACACACCCACCCACTCACTCACACACACACACACACACACAAATAAACCAATATTCCCTACCTTGTCCCTGACTTAGCTGACAATTAGCACAGAGAGTTGTCTTGTTCTTTTGTGTATGAGTCTTTGCACAATGCTAATGTTTTTTTAAGCATTAACGATTTGTGATTATGGTTATTTATTTGCCTTTACATTTAAACTGAGTTTAAAATGAAATTAAAGTGTTCTGGGAGCATATTAGGGGGCATATTTAGGGTTTACACTATACAAATAGGCAATTTTAGGCAGTTTGTAACCAACACACCAACACAACAACACAGTTTTTCAGTATATCCATATATATATGTATATATAATGCATATAAAGTTTGTGCATGCGTGTGTGTGGGTGTGTTTATGTGTGTGTGTGTGTGTGTGTGTGTGTGCGCATAAATAGCATCATTCTTCGGGGATGCAACAGAAACAGGAAAAGCATTATCACCTTCCTCTGAAAGCCTAAAAATGCAAAGGATTATTTACCTCTCACTGGCCAGGCCCCAAGACAATGAGATTGTAGTGCAACAGCGAATATGTGTTTGGGCCAGCTAGCGGGCCAATAGCCTTGGGGGATTGTGGTCTCGCTGGACAACCGAAGGAGGGGAAATAAAATAAAAAAGGGCTGAAATGAAATTTAAGGATCAAGGTAGGATCAGGTGCATACTCTAAGGTACATGCTCACCCTCACACACATTCACACACACACACACACACACACACACACATACACACACAATCCCACAGCCACACTCTCAGGAAATCCCTTTGTATCATCAATCTCACCCTTCAGAGCCGGACCCCCATGAGTACCTGATTCTGTTTCTGGCTCTGTTCTCTCTGTACCTTGAGGAGGTCTCCAGACACCTCTGTCTCCAACCAGGCCACTGGACCGCGCATTAAAACAGCACGCTCCCCTATTATAAGATCCCTTTGCTTCTCCAGTCAGATACCGCAGAGCGGAGTGGGGCGAGGGAGGTACAGGAGTAATTGAAAACACAATCTCTGATTTGGGATCAGCCATCAAAAGAGCTGATGAGCGGAGCATGTAGAACAGCTCCCGCCGAGGAAGTCGAGGAAGCGGCGGGCCTCGTTTTATCTCTATTCCTCCTGGAATGCTTTTTGATATCATGGTTGTGAGTTTACAATAGCATGCAAGGATTCGTGCTGAGCTCTTATTGATTACAGGTTTTATCTCCCTCAAAGCCACCTGACACACAAATGCTCCCTCCACAGTCCCTCTCGTAGGCCAACATGAAAAATCTCACAGCCGTCTTTTTGTCTGTTTCATCAAAGACAAACAAATTATGACTCTGGTTTATTGGAGGAAAACCAAAAAACATCTTCAGTATGGGGCTCAAGCTCCTCAGTGTGGGTGGCTTTGACATGGCACCGGGGACCAACACGCAGTATCAAACCATTTTGTGAAGCATAAATGCCTCAACCAGGGAAGGCTGTAACAGCAGCATGACTACTCCAGGACCAATAAAACACATTTACTGCATATTTTGAGCCACGCCTATGGTCTAAAAGAGAGCTGATGTTCAGCATAGTTTAGTAGTTCCCTTCCTCAGACACAATCACTAATCCTTACTGTGTAGAAATTAACTGGTCAGTTGAACCAGGTCTGTTTAAGCAGAGAATTAAAAAAATTGATGGAATACCAGCCCTCCAGGACTAAATTCAGAGATCCCATGTCTAAACTGACAATAGAGAGCAAGCAGACCAAGCAATTGCTTGTTCAACAGATTTTGTCCAGAGTTTATTCATATCGACCCTACAAGTGGATGCCACTGATATTCATGCAGGAACTACAATTTGAACAGCTTATGAATATTAACCTTTTTTATTGCTCTCCTTTTGAAACAGACCAGCAGAAATCATTTCAGGTCTATGACTTTTAACATTGCAGTATCTCCACATGATTAACATGCCCCTTGGTGGAACCCTGCCCCTTTACACCACCCTTATTCTACACAGCATTATTTAGTAGTTATTCTAGTAGTTTATCAAATAGCTAATGTCTGCTTCACACCTAGAAGACCAAAACATGTTTTGAAGCACAAAGGGATAGATAGAGAGGTGATGGTGGTTTGCAGAATGACTTTTCATGTTTCATGACTACAAATCCTGAAAATAAATGTAAAAATGCAATAATATGGTATATATTAGTATAGGGAATTAGAGTATTCACTGTCTATGTTAATGTTAAATAACATGTTCAGTACCAAATTTCAGTTTACGCCTCACCCAGGGTGAGTCCCTGCCGCGCACCCCTTGGTCCCGGGACAGGATCTGTGTACCCCTGACCCTAGTAAGGATGAAGCGGTTACGCAAAAAGAACAAATTACTTAAATATCAGTTTACACTATGTAAGTTATCATTAAGGATGTCCTATGAGTTTAAATGCTGGAAATATACCAACACCATCTAAAAATGTATGTGAACACCCTTCCTGATTACTGAGTTCAGGTGTTTCAGCCACTAATGAGTATGTAAAAACAAAGCACACAGCCATGCAGTCTCCATAGACAAACACTGGCAGTAGAATGAGTCATGCTGAAGAGCTCACTGACTTCAAATCTAGTGCTGTCATAGGATACAATTGGGATACATGTAGGAACAACAGCTCAGCTACAAAGTGGAAGACCATGCAGACTCACAGAGTGGGGCCACTAAGTGCTAAAGCTTGCAGTGAATTTCCTATCATCTGTCATCTTCTGTTGTTTTTAACTGAGGAACATAATTTAGGAGCATTAGTGGTGGTTCATTCATCATGAAAATGTCAGACAATACAAAATACAGCTTCTGCATTGAAAAGATGTAAAAATGTAAAATTAAAAAAAATCAATATTCATCTTCTTTTTCTCCAATATCCAATCTGTGTACTTTAATATCATAGGATTGGCTGCGAATGATCTTTGATCATTGACATAAGAGTATAGTAAAATCAAAAATAGACTTTGTGGCAAAAATAGACTTGAGGTATAATATTCACAGTTTTTTGTGTTAGTTTTTACACACAACTTCTAAACTGCAGCTATTACAGAATGCCTATAAAAGAAAACAATGGATCAGAACTGGAATGAGTTTAACATGGCAGACGCCCAATCCATTACAATATGGATAGCAGGCACCCAGTCCTTCTTCATTTGAGTTGACTATTACAGTCCTAGTTATTACAACAACTTCCATGAATTTAACAAATGATATCACACTTTTAAATGTTCAGTAAGAGGGTGGTCAAGTTTCAAAATAACGTCTCACCTTAATTGTTAATCATTTCCAACTCTGATGCCTTGTTTTTACTTGATAGCCCCTGTACTCACAGTGCTTGAAAGTTCCTGTTCGTAGTCATTATATTTGAAAGCTTTAAATATTCTTCTGACAGATTGAATGTGGCCTCGTCATCAGACAGCAGAGTTTCTTCCCCTCTCTGTAGAGGGAGAAGCAGTGACGCAGAGGCAACGTGATAAGCCAAACATTTCTCCATCGACCCAGTGCTGCGCCATGTCAGCACAGTCAATATTTACACTCACATAACTCTCTTTTCACATGTAGCCAGGACACTCTGTTATGCCTCGGGTTTTTGGCCTGGGAACTCAGAAGAGATAATGGCAGGAAGGTTCCTCGCTCACTCCAGCCACCGCCATCACACACACACACACACACCTTTTTACCTTTCTACAGCAGAATCCAAGGCACAGATTCCCCTGGCCTGCATGGGGCCTCGGCTCAGTGTGATTTGTGGGACTCGCTGGGGAGGGGAGGCGAACTCCTATAGGTTAAAATCTGCAAACAATGAGTCTTGTGAATGTGATGGATGAACTACATCCTCGGCCATTTGTCTGTGCTTTATCCTCCTTCCCTTTATCAATTGTTATCCAAAGTTTGCTTAACATGCATTCCCCAAATGTAGCTGGCCGGACAGATGAGAAAAAAAAAGGAAGAAAGAAAGGAATATAGAAAGGGAGATAGATAGAGAGCAACAGAGATCAGTGGAGGCTTGAAGTAGAAGAAGTTGGAGTAAGAGGACTCCTCAAAGACTTTCAGGCCCTAATTAAGAGCAGGACTGCTATCTCCCCCTGTGACATTTAACTGGACATTCTTGATAAATGTCACACCCATGGTTACACGAATGGCAAATGGATGCCTCACCAACCGCTTAATAACCTTTATAAATATTCCTGCCAGGAATTCAAATCTTCTTGTATGTGCTCACCTGCATCTACAAAATGCCTACCTCATCAACAAGGGGTATGTATGTGTGTATGTGTGAGAAAACCTCAGGCCAAATTAAGATTGCTGATGTGTTGGAGGCATGGATGAAGCCCATTTTGCACTTGCAGGATAAGACCTTTGCGAAGTATTGCTTAAAGTCAGCTGTTTAGATGCGGAGCCCTTGCTGAAGTCCTTTACGTTAAAGCCCCTGGCTTAAACAGAAGCTACATTGCGATTATTACATACTGTAGGTTTTGCATTTTGACTCCAATTAGTGTTAACCTCTGCTCTCTTTATCACTCTCCAACTCCCTTTTAGCTAAACGCTTCTTTAATTAGATGTTCACTGTGTATGCTAAACTACTTCTGTTGTTATTAAGAGAGAAATAGAAGGAAAAAAAAAGAATGAATTAATTATTCCAAGTTTTCAGAGTCTTGTCAGGAAGTGAGGAGGTGTCATGTTCTTTTGGAAATGTGTCTCGGATTTCATTATTAATGAAATGGATCTCTTTTGACTGTGCCGAGCCGTGGCGTGTCGTTATTTTGAAGCTAATTTGTCCTGGTTTTGCAACAAGGGCTTGTGGTAATTGTGGATAGATTAGTTGTGACACTTTAGCAGGTGCTGAGAAATTTGATCAGTGCTCCGTGTTTGTGCGCGGCCAGGACTACTGCCGTCTCCCCGGTGGAGATGCTGTGACATATTTAGGGCAAGATTAAAATGTGACATGATACCCATTATTAATCACAACTGTGGCTCAAAAAAAGGGAGAAAATACGAATAAAAAAAGGTGCAATGCATCATATTTACTTGATTCAGATATGAAATAAATTGAAATAAAATATAATGCATTGACACCATTATTGCAGAAAGTAAGTCAATTGAAAGACATGGTAATATTTTTCATCCTTTTGGAAAAAAGCGATTCAGTATGACCATCATTTGCATAAGTAATATGCTCTGTAATTTCAGGACCCTCCTGTCTAACCTAATGTTAAGTATGTTTAAACCCAGTAGAGCCTCAGAAGGCACCGCATTGTTTGAAACTGCTAATATTGTTATTTAAAAAAGCCTTTGAAGTGCATAGTTCTGTGACATAAATCTACATTTATGCAAGGTTTTGTAGCAAGAACATTTATCTGATTACATTAAGAGTCTAAATATATACTTGCCGAGGTTTTGAATCTCTTTTATCTCGTCTTGTGTGCTGCTCTCATCGGACCATGGCTCCTGAGTGATTACTGTGTGTGTATGTGTGTGCGCGTGTGTGTGTGTGTGCGCGGGCGTGCGTGAGTGAGTGTAGAGGTTGTTTCAAGTCGCTTTGCCCGCATTGCTGCACGGTGGCTAATTGCCTCTCCTGAGGAATAATTAAGTGACAAAAGTAAACGTAATGGTGTCTCAGTTACACACACACACACACACACACACACAAACACTCTCACTGCAAGATATATACTTAATCTTACATAGAGCATGTAGTGCATGACCATTCATTTTTGAAATGAGGTCTGTCTATAGAAGCGCATGCAGAGAGAGACACATATCATGATGAATAGAAAGAACAAAAGCTGCTGAAAGTCATAATGGCTAATAATCGCTAAGAGACAGACAGACAGACAGAGAGAAAGAGAGTAAATCCGCCTAAAATATCAAGGTGAAAGTCATCATAGCTTACGTAGTATATATATATTAGTGCTGGACCGTTATCAGCGTTAACCTGCTGCGTTAATGTGAGACATTTATCGCGCGATTAAAAAAAATATCGCCGTTAATCTAATCACAAAGTTGGGTTGGGAGCTGGGTCTATACTACGCAAGCTATGATGACTTTCACCTTGATATTTTAGCACCGATTTACTCTCTCTCTGTCTGTTGGCCTGTCTCTCTCTCTCTCTCTCTCTCTCTCGTTTGTGACTTTTCCGGATCGTGCCCCTTTTAAACCTGTCTCACTCTCTCTGTCGCTCTCTCTTCCTCTCTCTATAGCTCTCTCTCTCGCGCGCGCGCTCTCCATGTTCCTCTCTCTCGCTCTCTCTGTCTCTGTGTCTCTCTCGCTCTCTCTCTCTTTCATGACTTTTCCGGAGCGTGTGGATTGTCTCTCTCTCTCTCTCTCTGTCTCTGTATCTCTCTTTCTCTCTCTCGCTCTCTCTCGTTCGTGACTTTTCCATATTTAAACCTCGGGTTTATGTTTACATTTTCTTTAAGGGTAATGTATCCAACTGAGTTCAAAATGAAATTAAAGTGATCTGGGAGAACATTTGGAGGCATATTTATGGTTTACACTATAAAAATA
>JBBPDB010000128.1:24305231-24319288 GCA_037974465.1 Brachypetersius altus
CAATATAAGGCACACCTGTACACAATGAGACATTACATGGAAAACACAAAATGAGGTGTGTCTATCACCCCAATACAATTGCCTCCCCACAATTCCCTCCCCAAAATGAAACAAACACTGTATGTGTGACATCCACTAAATCTCTCACGATATCCCTAACTTATTGTGAGTAGTGTATATAGAAACTTAGCTCAGATTTTGTCACAGTGGTGGTCATAATGAGTAAAATATCTGAATGCATGAAGGATACTGCATTTTCTATCTAGAATTATCAGTGAACGAGGAAAAATTTCTTATATACTGCCTATAATATACAGTACACTTTGTGTTTTACACAAAGTTCTGCATTTACCTTTTGGCTCTCCAAATTTAAATGTCTGGGTCTTTCACCAATGCTGTCATTGTTTGTTTCTCTAGAACAAAGCATTTCACATGAACAAATCGGAAGGATTTAATTATGAACCGCTAAAATGTGTTAGAATAACCCCAAACAAATACTGGGACCCTCTGGATGGAAAAAAGTATCTTATCTTTTTGTAGGCTGTGTAAGTGGAGATACCTTATTGGATTTGTGTGTGTATGATGTAGCCTCAGTCATTAGTTAAGTCCATTTCCATAGCCTAGCTAATTATAGTAGCTATGTAACCTTACATTTTCAGACTTACTTCAGCCTGATCGACCCGTATTTAACCACATTTAGCAGCGGTCTATAGGTATTTTCTAAAGTACTCCTTTGGGAAATGTTTTAAGGTAAATTGATTCTTAACATTCGCTGCTAACCGACAAGAGTTCCACCAATTTTTCAAATTCCAATTTAACCTCCGACTGTAAGGTCTCTCTTGCTAAAGTCATCACACGCAATCTGCCATCCACCTGACATCCACAGTGCAGAAGACCTTAATGATGACATTAGTTTGAATCATTTGCAGAGCAAAGAAAAGCACAGAGCTCCCCTCCCAGTTGCCCGTGAGCCCATCCCTCGGCTTCCTCTCTGCCTCATTGTTTTTGTAATTAATTCGTTATGTAGGGATATCTCCCTCGTCAATAACACGGCAGATTACAGAAGATGGAAGGAGATTAAACATGACTGTTGGTTAGCTCTTTGCCCCCACGAGTCACACGGGGGCTGCCTCACTCAAAGGTTAGGGAATCTTTGAGCCTAACGATCATATTGTGTGGCAGTCCGCAGGGACGGCAGAGTAAGTTTGAACTAAGCTGCTTTATTCATCAGTGACGCCTTATTCGCTCTCCGCATTTGCCTCTTTGCAGTGTCCCGGCAATATTCCTTGAAGTAATTGGAAACATCCATCTGTTCTGTGACAGCATCTCTTGGCTCTGGAATCAGGCTGCATTCTTTAATTTTTGTAGATTAGAACAAAGCAAGCAGGACTATGGGTTACACTTAGTTAAAGAAATATTTCTGTCCTGTAAAGACTTTGTTCACAGATACAAAATGTTTTCATGTAGATTAAACAGAAAGTGCACTTAGACAGGCATTGGCATTTCGATGTGAATTGCATATATTTGTCCAAATACCCATTTTAGAGATTTAGAGGAGGGGGAAAATACGTGGTCATCCAAAAAAAGAGTTTCTGTTGCTGGCCAAAAATAAAGTAGACTCAAGGAGTAGATGCTTCTTTGAAGGACAGTTCTTGTTACAGGTCAGAGAGCAATTCTTAAGGTGTCATGGTGATGTGTGGTGTGAATTGCATCTGCTGCAATCCATGGCAGCAAATGCATCCTGCTTTATTTCCTGCTGGGAATTTCCCTGCGTGTGATAACCTGTTAGTGTGATTATCACTTCAGCTCTCCTCCATTAACAAAGTGCAAGGTACCTTGGGAACGCCAAGATCGCTTACTTCTCAAGCGCTAGGTGGCACTTTAAATAAGTCTGGAAAGACCTCTTGGCCCCTGTAGAAAGAGTCTTGTCAACGACAGAACTGTGGATAGGAATCTTTAAACCAATCCTTTTCGGGTCTTGTATCGCATGTTGACAGCGCTGCTACAGCGGAATCATCCTGTGGACTGAATATTTTCCCTAAATTGTACAAATTTCCTTCTGTGTGCTGCCAAGAATTAGAGCAGTGGGTACTCCTGGTTAAAGCTGAGATGAAATTGCTCTCTCCAGCACACCCAATCAGTTTGACATGGCCGGAGGAGGATTCTCAAGGAGTGCCGAGGCACCTAGTTTTGTGCGAGGCTCTCTGAGGAATCCTTGAAATAGAGGCCCTTAAGGTTGCAGGGAGACAAGAACTGTGAAGCTAGTGTCCCGTGCTTGCTTGTGGGATGGACTCTACAGGGCTCCGCTCTGCTCCTCACTGGAGGACCCGCACATGATTAATGACCGAGCCAGGTGCTCTACCTGAAGGGCAGGTTACATAAACCCCATTCCAGCCCAGGAATCAGCTCCTCCGCATGCTAATGGAGACCCCAGTGCTCTCACAGCACCTTAATCAGAATAACCCCACAATGGTGTGCAGAAATACAAGGAAAAAAGAGGACTAGAGGATGTAGCTTGTGTGGTTAAAGGGAGTAACAAGACTGTATTGGTAATGGCCTTGGGAAATGGTGGAAATGCTCTGTGTAATTACTGGAAATGGTGCAGAATGAACGACAGATCCTACGACATGATAAATTATATCAAATGACCCCACAC
The DNA here is from genome assembly GCA_037974465.1 of Brachypetersius altus. Taxonomy (NCBI): domain Eukaryota; kingdom Metazoa; phylum Chordata; class Actinopteri; order Characiformes; family Alestidae; genus Brachypetersius; species Brachypetersius altus. The sequence continues at coordinate 24,307,888 of JBBPDB010000128.1, forward strand.
ATGAGTGAACAAAAAAACTTACTTGCGCTTTATATGCCTCATAGAGAAAGTAGCCAAATAAGCACAGGTTTGGATATATTCTTCTTTTCAGCAGCTCCCCAAATTGATTGATTGTGCAAGAGTGCATCAGCTTCATATATAATCTGTTATCTTTCAAAATGTGCTCACGCTGAGTATGACCCAGTCACATTATTTATGAACAAAGCACAGGAGTATTTGAAGTGAAAGGTATTTAAATGGGTGTATAGTTATAATGTGAGCTGTAATTTTGAGTCATGTGTGGGGATGGCGACACATACAGTGCGGCTCATCAATCTTTGGCAGCGTAAATCTTGTCCAGATGTTTGATTTCTTATTGAGCCTGTTTTTTCAGGACAGGTCTTTGCCCCTGTTAAGCACCAGCTGAAAAGTCTGTCTTCATCCATGGGTCAGTGTGTTTGGTGCACTCACAGGTTTAGAACAATTTTCGATTGGCGGGGTTTTCCCAGTGGTTCCTGTTTCTAGTGTACGCACTTTCCATTGGCAGTCTTGTTTGAGAAGTTGCTGCATCTTTCTTGTTTTTTCACTTGACAGAATGTTATATTAAGGCAAAACAAGGACCGTGCTTTCAGAAACCGCAAGGTTTTGTGAGACCTGGGGGATTATAAAATGCTGTTAATTTCACATTCTCAGTCAGTAACTACTCTGTTTACCTTACTTCTGTTCATTTGTATCTTTTCTGTTCATTTGTATCTGACAAAATAAATTTTTGCAAAGTGTATTTAGTTGATGTGATTGCCTTATCACTATATATTTTTTTATTTTACAACCATGCCAGGCATGTCAGAAAATATTTTTGCAACATTTAAATTGCTGTAAATAAGTGTTTAGGTAAAAAGTCCTTTATTGATTGGATAAAAAAAAATAATGTTACAGTTAGTAGGACACAACAGACACGGAGCAAAGAGCAGCATTTCAGACACTGATGCAATAAACTGACAAAGACAAATTCAAGGTGACTTTTTTATTTTAAATGCCTTTTTTAGAGAGCAGTAATTATTCTGCCTGAGTTTAAGTCAACAGTTTATGTAGAACAGTGGAATTATTTCCCAGACTATTGTGTGTTTGTTTTTTTGTTAGCAGGACAGTTTGTAAAGACCCATAGGACTATTTAGGTCTGGTTAGCAGTTTGAATAGACCTATGGGAGTATTTTGCAGATTATTAAGGTTATGGTCAGATCTTGTTGGCAAGATAATTGCTATAGAGCTAGAGGCTCCTTTTATCCATTAAATGCTTTAGGTTTAACAATAGAACAGATCCATGCCAGAGGCACAACAAAGGGTAAATCGAAGTAATACGGCCAAACTCACTCCTGGTTTAGTAAGTAAGTAAGTAAATAAATCTTTATTGTCATCCAAGCCATATACATATAGTACACAGTGAGACAAAATATTGTCCTCCTGGACCATAGGGCCAACATAGAACAGAACAGAACAGCAGCCCTTAGACAGAACAACAATGAGGGTAAAAAGGGGGGGTTACAAGTTAACCAATATATTTATAAATACAGTAACCCCCGCTTCCAAGAACACCTGTGTATGGTGAAAAACTGCTTTGATGTGTGCCTAAAGATGTTTTAATAGTGAAATATTTTTTCACTAAAAATAATTTTATACTGTAAACCCTTATATACCCCCAAATATGCTCCCAGAATACTTTTATTTCATTTTAAACTTTTATTTCATTTTAAAGTTAAATGTATTACCCTTAAAAATGTGAAGGATTTGCTTCTTTTCATTTAAAATGCAGGGCTTTAAGAAGGACAAAACGAAAAACAAGAGATAAACTCAGACGATCCACAGGGAGATTCTGGTCTGCCACAACACTGGAAACGGCAGCAGTAAGGAGAAATAAATAATCAGAATCAGAAAACTTTGCTATTGCTTAAAAAACGTTTAGCAGTTAGCATTAGCAGTGTGCACAAGCCAAAACAAAGAATCATACACAAACGAAACATAGAAATAACTCTTTCTATCCACATGTTTAGACAGGGCACACCTTACTAATACTAAATAAACTGAGAAAAAAACTGTTGAAAATTGGGGGAAAAAGTTGTAAACACTAAAATACGAAGACAAGACACAGAGAGGTCATGCTACAACATGCAGCAGGCTTGTGTCTGCATTAACGTTATCGGTTGGCTACTTTCAAACCTTCCGTCTCTAAGTACAGCAAGTGTGAGATGCTCCCAATCAGTAGCCATGAGAAATAAATAACATTCTCGGATTGGCTACTTTCAAACCTCCCGCCTCTAAGTTCAGTGGTATTTTTCCATTTCAAGACGCACTTTCTATATTGATACAGTTATTTTTTATATGTAAGTGTAAATTTTATATGTAAATGTAGCTGACTTTACAGTTATATTTTTCTTGCTAATTTTTTATAGATAATTTTGCTCTAAAAGGTTAAATCATCTTGGGGGAATTCCGCAAACCATTATCAATTCAATTTTCAGAAAAAATCTGTGTTAGACTGAATTCAAAACTGCTGGTACATGTAAAAGTGAGGGGTTACTGTATATCTGAAATTCACAAAAACTTCACTTAAAAAATAATATACTATAAAATACTATAGGGGGACACATTATCCATCCATCCATCCATCCATCCATCCATCCATCCATACATCCATCCATACATACATACATACATACATACATACATATACTAGGCATGCAACGGTACACGGTAAAATACAGGACCGTTCGGTACACTCTGCACGGTTCGGCACGCCCTTGTTTACCGCAGTAGTTCGGTTTTGCACTTCCTTTTGAAAATGGCGCTTAATGCTTACCAGGCTACTGTTAAGCAGCATGTTAAAATGTTAAAACATCCGCCGAGAGTTTATGTTCAATCACTGTTGTGGCTCCACCCACTCGCCTGCCCTGACACTGACATAACTGGAGCTGAGCTCGCAGCACGGCACAGACACGGAAAAAAAGAAAAACAAACAAGCATGGCCAGCAATGGCGGAACAGTCGAGAGGCAGAAGTTTGAAGAACCCCCGGCTTCGTAAAAATCTCCTGGATGGATTTTTTTCGGGTTCACTGTAGAATACAACGACCAGGGAGTCAAAACAGAATAGAAACGTCACTGTTTGTAAACATTGCCTAACACGTGTCCCATACACTAATGGAAACACGAGCTATATGGCTAAGTATCTCAAGGTTCCTGAACGGAGGACAGACTAAAAGCTAACTCACTCTATTAATGTAGATGCTGATCCTTTCGTGTGGTGGAGGGAAAATTAGAGCAAGTTCCTCCATGTTGCAAAAGTTGCACAACGTCACCTCTGTGTCCAGGAACTTTCTCCACTGCAGGATACATTGCAAGCTGCTCTTGCGTTGCAGCGGACAGTGCTGACAGGCTTATCTTCTTACAGAAGAATCTTATAATAGCAGAGGAATACATACCTCATGCCCATAATGGCAATCATTGAGAATGAACTTTACATCGTGAATGTAGCTGAAGTATGTTTACTCTGACTACTGTGTTGTGTTTAGAGCATTCTAACATTTTTAAAAATGTTTTTTATATTTTGTAAGTTTGAATTTTATACATGTATACTGTACATATTTTGTTCATCAGTAAGAGGCAGTTTATTTGTTTTGTTGTGTTATTATTTGCAGTGTTGTATTTAATACTTGTGTTATATTATTGAGCACAGTGTTGCTGGAATGTGTTCAAAATAAAGATATAATTTTGGGAGAAAAAACATTGTTCTCTTTAAGCACAAAACACATACCGAAACGGAACCGAAACCATGGCCCAAATATCGAGGTACGTACTGTACCGTGGGATACCTGTACCGTTGCACCCCTAATATATACACACATACAAACACATGCTCAAGGAGTCAAATGCCATACTGAGCTTTGTTGTGTTCCTATGTGTTCCTATGTCATATAGAAACAAAGTTATTGTAATTTAAAAGACAGAAGAAAAAAAAAACACAAGAGAAATTTCAGGATAATTTCCTCCCAAGTGGGTGGGGAAAGCCTGCCAAGAGAGGGGGACCCAGAGAGTGGCCGAGCAAAAGAACAACAAACGGTGAGCATTTAGGAGGACAAACAGGTTTAAACTGTTTTAGACCAGTTTTATTTGCTAAAATAAGATTTTATTTATATGTTGTGAGTTCTATGGGTTTAACAGAGTATGGCAAGTGAAAAGACTGACAAGTGAAAGACAAATGGAGTTTGTTAACATGTGGTGTCTTCTGTCTTAACTGACAGCTATTGTTTTTAAGCCATAAAGCATGAAGGCTTTTTCCTTTCAACCAGATTGCGTTAGCGGCTTAGGTAACTTCATCAGGAGTGATACAGCTATCTTGACTTTCACACCAGATACATCAAGGTTTTGAAAATCATTCCTACTGCATATTCATTTTGATTGTTCTAATCTTGCCAGAAAAATTTGCATGTCAAGGGGACATCATAGTCAAGGATGAACACGCAGCTCTTTCTGGAGAGCGCTGTGTCAGGAAACTGCAGAGAGGTCCCTTTGAATAAATCAGTGGAGACAGTACGAATCTTATCAGACCATTTAAATGTATGGAATAGCCATCACTCCTGGAGCGCACAGCAAGTCCCGGAGCTATGGCTCCATCAAAATGGCCTCTCCCCTCAGGGGAACAGAGCGACGATCCCCACCCCACCGTGAGCTGCACATTGTTAGACTAATGAACAGGCAGGATTTGATTAAAACGTTCCAAACATCATTTGGTCCCCCATGCGGCACAAAGAGGCTCCCCCGCTGCGGGCACTTAACGCAAGCCCCCGCACTCCCACTCTCCAAGGTGAGTCCACACAAATCACAATAACGGCACCGCCCTCCCTGGGAGGCCACTCTGCCCGGCTGCCCGAATTGCGACACTGTTCGTTAAAAATTCATTAGACAGTGTTTGTGCCACCTCCCGCCAAATGTCATTCCTGATGCCCGAATGACGAGCCAAAGTAAAGTTCTACGTGTCCCAGGGTGCTGCAGAGACTCACCAGAATGCAGACTGCTGACTGACACGAAAGAACAATGTTGTCCTTAAACTTCTTGAAAGTCAAAACACATAAATGTTTCTTCTCCTTTTGTCCTGTGAGCAATGTGATGGCCTCCTAACCTGGTTAGGATAGGTGGCTCTTGCTGTTAAAAGAAACTAGTTAAACTAAGTAAACTTCTCATTCAGCAGCTGTGACCATGGGCAAACTTAACAATAAGCAGACTGGAGTTCACCACAGAGGAATCAAAAAACAAGATGTTCTGTGGTTTCCTTTCCAGTTGGCTGAACACAACCACACTCAAGTAAATCTGACAAAACTGTACAAGCAGAGCTGAACTTGACCTTGCTGCAGTTTCATGGCTCTAATAATATCTGCAACAGAAACATTTTGACTTTTCAGTGGAAGGTATTGTCAGTATTAAAGCACATCAAATGTAAGTTAAACAGTGAGAGAGAAAAAAAAATGTTTTTAAAATCTTTTACATTATATATATACATAAATATTCTACGTTTTATATAAATATTTCATTCTACAAGTTTTTCATATTTTATATATTCACAATATTTGCAGTTCATTCGGGTACCAAAATGAGCGGATATATGATCTCCGTTATGGAACTTTTAGAGTGTAAATTATTTACCTGTATTTTTATTTACCTTTATTTTTTTCAGTTTTTTATACCACGTCCAGAGTAGTTCTTTGTCTTCTAAAAGGACAGTTTTACAAGACAATCATGCTCTGCCTTTTCAAGAAAAAGGAGTGATTTTGGTCAATAAGGGGTATAGGGCAGTGTTGTCCCTATTTCCACCACTCTTGGCACATTTATGGTGTCGCTGCAGTGTTCCCGTGCACAGAAGCAGTGGCAGGAAAACTTACTGTGGCTGCCGCATGCTTGCCTGTGCTTGAGGCTTGACAAGTCTGACAGCAGGCCGTTTTCTGCAGATGCCAGCCCTACTGGTCTGAACCTGAGGGCTGTTTGCATCCCCACGGTACCCCGTAATCGCTGAGTCATAATTACTGCAGGAATAGCAGCAGTTTATGCTCAGAAAGAGGTAGTTAATTTAGATCTCTCATTAGCACATTGTTTGCAAGCATTTTATCCACTTGCCGTTGTTCTGCAGCGGGGCAATTGTTTGTGGGAGAGAGCAGACATGGTAATTTGGTTTGACATTTCACGGGCATGAAATTAAGGTGTAATGATTGTGTGGCGTTTGAACGTCTTGTAATAGCGTGCTATTTAAATTGCAGATCACCTCTCACTCAGCTGGTAACTGCAGCAACAAAAAAAAAAACAACAGAGCGCTCAAAGACAGTATGGTGAAAGTATGGTTTAATCTGTGTAAGAATGGCTTACTGACAGCAGGCTTCTTGTGCTGGGAGTATTACCCCAGAGCCACAGCGCTAGCCTATTATAAATATTTCATACTTTTATGGTTTCATAACAAGGCTAAAAGTTTAAGCTGAGATATGAACAAGCCACAGGCCCGCAGAGACTCTTCGCATGTGTATTGGATTTTTATTTGTAAATTGAGAGTCGGCCCTAAAATATGTATTTGCCCCAAGGGTTTGAAGGAGTAAAAGAAACAGCTTTCAGCAAGTTTACTCCTGTCTGTCTTTTTCGTTCTCTCGCTCTCTTTCTCTCTTTTTCTCTTTCTCTCTCTCTCTTTTATATCTCTCTATTCTCTCTCTCTATTTTATTTCTCCCTATTCTCTCTCTTGTCTATCTTGCTTGTTCTCTCTCTCTCTCTCTCTCCCCCTCTCTCTCTACCTCTCTCTCTCTCTCTCTCTCTTTCTCTCATGCTCATGCAAAAACCTTGCAGACAATTTTGTTCAAGGCTCAGCGTTTAGCAACTCTAATCCTGTGCTGATGCTCTTAGTGCCAGATAATTGTATGAAACTGTAAAAGTGGGATTTTGGGCACTCCTGATTATCACCCGCTGTTAGGCCGATGAGGAGAGAAACAGAGCGAGGGAGGGAAGTGTAGAAGAGCTGAAATGAGAGTAAAGGGAAGGAAAAAAGAAAACAAAAAGAAAACTTGATGGAGACAAGCAGTCAGGCTGGTGAGCCAGGTCAGTACAAGTCTGCCTGGCCGAAGAGGGCCTGCGCTCAGACCTGATTCTGTCCACTCACGTCGGCCGGCAACATAATGAAACCTGACAGGATGTAAATTAGTTTTTAAAGGAACTGGCACAGGCCGGCCATTTCTCTCATTTAGAGCTCAAATGGACTGGCACCCCGGCCCACAACTGCTGGGCTTTCTGTGGATTAGAGGGGCCTAAACGCAACACATCAGGGCCTTGATTACAAGTGCAAGTGGGGTCTTCTTTCTTCTTGTGTTTCTCAGAGCAGCGAGAGAGAGAGAGGAAAAGGAGTCGTGGTGAAGGGAGACAGAGGGGCTGTTGTTTGCAGTCTTGCTTTGCTTAGCAGTGTTAAAGGGCCCATTTCATGTGAAACCAATGGGAAACCAATGAAATGGGTCCTTTAATGCTTTTGAGAAAGACTTTGATGTTTTATGTACACAAGTTTCAAAAGACACCCTTCACTCACCTTGACATACCATATACTTGCCTGTTGTCATAGTCAGATCAGGAGTACCATTCCCCTGTCAATCACACTGCCCGGGAGTCTGCCCCATCACCCCTTTCCCCCTCACCCCACCCCAACACTGTTTTGTGTTTGGTTTGTTCCAAAACTGCATCCATTCACCTTCATGTTTACGGCTGGTTTCCATCTCTCTTCTACATTTCTGCAGCCTTGATCTTGACTTTTCAGCAAACTGTGTTTCACTTTGTTAGTGGTTGTTTTCTGTTATTAAAAAAGATTCTAGTATTCATGAGAGTGCGTCACCTTGGTACATCCTAGTGGACAAAATGTCACCAGTAAAGACAGCAAGCAGAAAAAACAGGTTGTGCTGTCACAACCATGGACTCATAAATGAATTTGTATACTCACCCATTCGGTACATAGCAGATTAGCCGCCTATTTGCACTTGATTAGAGTGCTTTTACAACAGAATGTCTGTAGAAGAGTTACTTAAAAATGTGGGAGAAAAACATGTCTAAATGTTGTTGTGCGGACCCTGGCATCAGGGGTGACTGATTTTTTTTCTTTTCCTGATATATGTGAGGTTTTAACTGCATCTAATACATTTTTTTAATAAATTTCACAGTTCACACATTTAATTTCTCACTAAATGAGCTCGTCAGAACAGTGCTTATATACCAGTTTCAAAAGTGCAAAACTGAAAACAGCCTGCTTAATTCTATGGGCTAAAACGAAGTCATGTAAAAATGCACAGCCGGGCCCAGCACAGCCAGCAGCAGGCCTGACAGCACGCTCCACATTGGATCATTATCTTCCCACATTTACACCCAACCCCGCGCAGCAGCTCCTGCCGACCCTCAGGCCTTTTTCTAAATACACCAGGCCTAAAGGTTCCAGACTATTCCACAGGGTCAGTTGGTGCCGATACAGCCCACATTCCAGCAGCTTGTAAGATGCATGACTTTGTTGTGGTAACCTCAGATCTTGGGGCATATCCTGATTCATCAGCATTTATTCAACAATTAGTTACAAAGGCCCACTTTGATTGATAAAAGAGAAGCATATGACTGCTGCTATTTGTAATACAGCACAGTAATTGTGTCATACCAAGTAACACTGCTAAGTGCTCAGTAATGACTGCAGCTAACCATTACTTTAGTACAGAAACATCAGATCAGTTTTATAGGATTTATACTGCACAAAGTTTGGTCAGTTTCTGAACCTGTCGCTCCCTGTATGAACTGCCCATTGGTAAACCTTAACAAAACAACTAACACTGAACAAACAGCGCTAAAAATGAACAAAATAAACAGTCTCGACATATGACGATTACGTAGAATACGCAGTGACATGGCGTATGAGTGAGGGAGCTGGCGTCCTCCAGTGCACTTACCTACACCATTTAGGACTGTTAAACGTACAAGTGTTTTTACACTCATTTTTTTGTCATTTTTTTCTGTAACTACAGTACAAGTACAGTATTTTTCTGTTTTTTGTCCTTTTTTAACATTCCAAAGGTGTTTGATGGGTTGAGATTGGCATTCTGTGTGGCTCAGTCAAGCTCTTCCACACTGAACTCATCCAACCATGTCTATATAGACCTTTGTGGGGGCAGAGTCATACTGAAGTAGAAAAGATAGGCATGGCGTTGTCCAAAATGTCTTGGTGTACTGAAGCACTAAAACTGAACTTCTCTGGAAGTAAGAGGACTAACCCAATCCTGGAAAAACAGGTATGGGTTGTTTTTAGATAATCAGGTTTTGTTCTGGCAGCTACAACATGTTTTTGTATCTAAAGTGGCCAGTGCAGTGTTTTATTTTAATACCAATTTGTGAATATTCCATGTAATTGGATCAATTTAAAAGTTACAGAGATAAGATGCAGTTTTGCCAGCAACAATATGCAATATCCAAAAACTCTTCCCAGTTTACCTTCATTGCCTGCTGCCACAGCCTCAGACGGATGTAGTTCACATCTGAAGCCCAGAAAAACAACTCCACCAGCAGCTCTAAACAGAAAACATACACCAGTAAAATTGCTCTATTTTCAGTCAGCTGCTCCTCCCATATGTTTCAGGGCGCTTTTTTTCCTCCCGGTCCGACAGCCTCAAAGGTAATGTTTGGATTTGCTCTGTCTTAACCTTGACAGATTATTGGACTTGCTGAGCGAGGAAAAAGAGACCCAAACAGTTTTATGGGTTGAAAATATTGGCAATAGTCGACATCCTCCGTGGGAAGCAGCTGCGAGAGCCATATTGCGTATTGATCTCTCGCCCGCATCGCAGTGGGCACACTTAATTAGATTTATATTGTAAACAAAGACTTACAATATGAAATTTGAATTAGCAGGTAAATGTTATCCATCAAAGTAAATGATATTTTGTGCTGGAAGTGGCAGTATTGGGATTGGAGGGTATTTATTTGGGCTATAAAAGTGGAGGCTGGGGCAGAACTCCCTCCTAGCATTAGTGCTGGCTCACACACACAGTGCTTGCTCTCTCTCCCTGTCTCTCATTCCCTTCTTATCACTCTCTTTCCCTCTGTCTCTCTATCCATCTCTCTTTTACTGCCTCACTCTTTCCTCCATCTGCTCTCTCTTTCCTTAAAAAAGAATGAAATTATATTACAATGTAGTTTTAGTGATGCTTAAATGCATAGTCACTGCCAGGATGAACAACTACAGTTAAGCCCATAGGTATTTGAAAATGAATGTAAATTTAAGGGGTTTAACAAAACCATTAGGCTTTCAATAAGCCAGTTTTCACAGGATCCCTCCATTTTCAGAGGCGCAGTAGTAATTGGAGAGGTGTGGTGCCTCATGGCCAGGTGTGGTGCATTTCCTCATTATTCCACAACAGATTAAGTAGATAAAAGGTCTAAAGTTCATTCAAAGCAACATATTTGGTGTCTGTTTGCCATGATTATGCTGTAGAAACAAAAAAGGAGAGGTAAAACTTTAGGAGTGCCCAAATCAACAGTTCTTTTAAAGAAAGAATGCACTCATAACCTCAGCAGCACCAAAAGACCTGGGAGACCACAGAAGACAACTAAATCAGATGATACCAGATGAACAGGTAGGCCAGATTTGACTTTGACGGGAAACAAAAGCATGCCTGGTTCTGCAATAAGATCAAGATCAACTAATAACAGAATGATGGGAAGAGAAAAGTATGTTTAAACTTTCATTACATCTTGATTGCTTAATTTCAAATCCATTATTGCAGTATACAGAGAGAACATAACCAAAACTGCACCAATATCCAAATACTTATGAACCTAACTGTCTATCTTCATTGTTGTTGTTTTAATCAATGAATCCACTGATTTGCCATGTTTTGGTAAATTTACTGGTTTGGAGAGCCAAGGTTTTATATATATATATTTTCCTCTCTCCTTCTGTCTCCCACCCTCACTTAGTCTCTCCCTCTCACCTCTCCTATGTCTTTCTGTCTCTCACCTTTGTTTTTTTATGTTTTTTCACTCTTATTCCCATCTTTTGTCTTTCACCTTCTCTTCTCTTAATATCTCTCGTTCTTCTTTCGCTTAGTGTTTCACCTCCTCTTCAAATCTCATATACTCTTCTTCTCCTCTGTCTCCCTCATCTCACACACTCTCTCTCTCTCTCTCTCTCTTTCCTCTCTACTCCCTCCTCTCTCTCGCCCTTCCCCCCTCTCTCTCTCTCTCTCTTTCCTCTCTCCTCCCTACCTCATCTCTCTCACCCTTCCCCTCTCTCTCTCTCTCTCTCTCTCTCTCACCCTTCCCCTCTCTCTCTCTCTCTCTCTCTCTCTCTCTCTCCTCCCTACTCCCTCCTCTCTCTCGCCCTTCCCC
>JBBPDB010000128.1:24319388-24331939 GCA_037974465.1 Brachypetersius altus
AGTAGATGTGTGTATGTGTGTGTGTGTGTGTGTGTGTGTGTGTTGGGGTGGCGGGGTGGCTATGAACACACACGCACACATTTTAGCACATATAACCACCCACCCACCCACCCACTCTCACACACACATACACATATCTCCACACAAAATCATTAACATATGACCTACTTTGCGTCCCCATAGCACTGTGTGTGTGTGTGTGTGTGTGTGTGTGTGTGTGTGTGTATGTGTGTGTGTGTGTGTGTATGTGTGTGGCCAGACTGTTTTTTGGGGGCGGTGTCTTTTGTACCTGAATGTGGCCCAGCTCTAAGGCAACTCCACACTATAGTTTTGTTAATCAAATAGTAGAGTCATGACTTCTAGTACAGCAGACGCCGAAGGATACGGGGCAGATTATTGGAATTCAATCAGCCCATAATTAAATATTCCAACCCTCTTGACAATCAGACTTGCACAGGGCCGCCTCACGCTCTTTACAGGAGCTCATTTGCATCGTCTCCAGAAATTCCACGGTCAACACAACTTCATTAATTTGCAGCTGGCACTGGCAGGGGAAACTCGACAGCCAAGTTACAGCTCATGGCTCCATGGACAGAGCGGAGGGGCTAACGACAGAGGTCGAAATTTTAAGTCACACATACATATGAGCATTCAGGAGATGCTGCTTCTCTCATTCTAACTTCGTGACATCGCTGTCGTCAGGAACCTTTTTATTCTGGAAATGGTAGCTTTACTTTATGCTGCATTTATATTATAACAGTGAACAGATGAGAACAAACCAGATGTTCCAGATTTCTCAACAGAGTAGTGATGAACAATGTGTACTTTTCCTGTTTTCAGTAAATGTATTCATTTAATGAACCCTGTGAACATGGACAGCTCCCATATGGTACATATCCCACAGTTTAATGCACTAGTAAAGTAGTAAAGAAATACTGTGAAGAGCATCTGTGACTAACTCCCCCAAGAAGATTTCCACATCTGAACACTTGTGGTCTTAACAAGCGCTTTTGCTAAATTTATAAATCACAAATGTGTACCTAATTCACTTTATGATGGTCACTGAATGGTCAGCGCTGAAGTCCAGATGCAGCCAAGCTTTAATGAAAATGCATTATTATTTTGAGAAGCATTTCAATTTGTTCAAAACACTTCGTAGGACAGAATATTGAACAATATTTACGTGGCTGTATGCTACTGTTGGACTGTCGCTGTTTAACCCCAGCTCTGGTGCAATGCATGGAGAGAAAAAGCGTTCGCCAAACTGAAAAATAAATGCTCATAAATAGCTCATGGCTTGGGGATAGGATTCTGGTTAAATATTTTAACCTGCATAAAACCTTATAAAGATAATATGAAAGTTCTTTAAACTTCAAAAAGGTTCTTCACATACATCTTTTACAAAAATGGGTCTTTGAAGAAATATCCATTATATGGTTCTTTAGGGATCCAAAAGCATGTCCTCCATTGCACTGCTGTAGAATCAACCCTTTTTTGGAACATTTAACTTGGTTTACTTTTATTTTTTATGTTATATTTACTCTAACTCTAACACACAGTTTGCATTTCAAAATCTCAATTGGTCAGTTTGTCATGAAGTTATCACACAATGTAAAGAGCAGCTGGCATGTTGAACAGCAAAAAAAATAAAATGTTAATTGAAAGTTGAAAATAAGATTCTGTGTATTTGTATATAGTGTATTTGTGTGTGTGTGTGTGTGTGTGTGTGTGTGTGTGTGTATGTGCATGTGTGTGTGAGGGAGAGAGAGAAAGTGCATTTCCTCAGGGTCTTTCTAGCTGGAGGTTTAATCACTGTCAGAAATGTACAGTAGGGAAGCCAAGTTGGACAGTAACAAAGTACATAGACTTCATTACTTTACCTCAGTAGCTTTTTCAAGTACCTAACTTTCAAAAGTATTTTCGGTATGCTTGCGACCTTTCACTTCAGTACATTTCATTTTTAAATATACCATTTTCACTCCACTACTTTCTGCAAAGTACTGTGAATGAAAAACCTTCCATGACACCTGGAAACATATTACGCTCTTTCACAAGCAAGTCAAAGCATAATAAGGCCTGGGTAACTCTGATCATTGAAACTGTGTTGGGCATTTTTAAATCAGATCATGGTAGGAGTTCCTTAACTGAAGACACAAGAGAAGAAATGTTGCATTGTAAGATAATCTCACAATAGTTTTACTTTTAATACTTTAGTACATGTCAAGTACTTTTGTATTTTACCTTAGATAAAAATATGAATAGAGCACTTTTATGTCAGTCATATTTCAACAAGGGTTTCTCTCAAGCACTGGAGTCTGTCCATCGCTTTAGCTGGCCTTGCATCACCGTTGGACCTCAGGCTGACTGTGTGAACCCTCAGAGTTCAGCAAATCCTTGACGTGCCTCTAAAAGATGAATTAGTTCAGGAAAAATGTTTTTGGCTACCTGCTGCGACCAGTCAGATGCGCCACCCATCTTTTTTAGCTGAAAAGAAAACAAATTAAATAGCAGAAATGCATGGCACTGTGGCGGTGTTTACCCTGCGCATACACACAAACACAAGCTTTAATACTTGTCAGTGTAAGCCACGTTTGTGTGTGTACACTGCATAATGCATCAAGTGTATTGCCGCACTGTATTCATTCTAAAGGCTTTTATGGGCGAGAGCAGTACATCTCTCAATATTCCAATATTAATGTAATCAGTCCCAGCATGTGTTTATAAAAGCCCAGTTTGACCCAATTACTCTGTATCGGCTTGAAAGCATCGCTGCAAAGCTTTAGACATCATGTACTTTCCATACCAGTTCCTCAATATGCAAAGGTAGAAACAGAAAAAAAGGAGGTCAGAAACCCCGAACATGATACTGAAATTCTGTTTTAGCAACGTGATTCTTCTTTCACATATTTAATTTATTCTTAAAATATTTCATAATAAAAAAGTAGTTCATGTAAATGATTTCTAAGACTTTCTTAACTCTCTCTGTATGTGTCAGCACTCGGATGGCAGCACTGTGCAAACAAACACAAGCACAAAAATAAATTAGATAAAATCCATAGAGAAATGACTCCGTTTTTTTTTTTCTACACCTTTACAATACAATAGCAAATAGCGATTTCCATGGCTCTGCATACTAAAGTGGGATATAAAGTTCAGTTCTCAGTGATCGATCATTTCTTTTTCTCCCTCCATGTTCTGTCCCTTTTTTTTGTTCGTCTGTTTGTTACAGAAGAAGAAGGAGAAAGAAGTGGCGGTCATGTTTTTTTTTCTGTTTTTTTTTTTTTTTTTTTGTAATGGGTCTAAAAGGAGAGGTGCTACTGGTGGAGGAGAAGAGCAGGAAAGACCAGCATGAAACAGAGCTTATTATCCACATTCTATCACTGCCATTTCCACCACGTTATTCATGTTAAATAAGGTTCTCTACAAAGATACAACATATAAAACTGTTAAATATATAACTGTAGGCCTTTCAAAATACATTTAATGACTTTTTTTTCCTCTTCTGGCAATCGGAAATGACAATTTTTTTCCCTATTTTTTTTCAATATCAATATTCGCGTTGTGTCTGATGCGCTGTACTCTTTAACTGTAACCAACCATGCTTATTGCAAATTTTCCCAAATGTTGCTACTGAAAAATGCAAATCTGATTTTCTTTATACACATACATATGTATACAGTACCTATATTTCCAGTTTCAAAATACAGTCGCAGGTTCAGCCCGAGAGAAAAATAAAACAAACAAACAAACAAAAAAAAGAACCTCTGCAAAGTATTAAAGGTACCCCTCTGACTTTTTTTGTTCTTTGACCTGCGTGGTCAGTTCGTTTGCACAGATCGATCCTCCTGTGTCAGTGCTTTTATATACGTGGACATTGATGTGTGGTGACAGGGCTTTCTGTGGATTTGCAGTTCATTTTCTTCACTCAGTACATCCTCTCTGAACTCCCTTTGTTTAAAGTGTGTTATTTGTTTGCTAGTTTGTTTGTTTGTTTGTTTGATATTCTTCCTCTTTGGTCTGTAAAAATTGTTCAGAGTGCCAAAGGTGTACTCCAGAAGAAGGCCTATTCACAGAGCGGGCAGTTCCATTAAGGGTCATCACAGTCTCAGGTTGTGGCAGAAGCTCCGGTCCTGTCACAAGAAAACAAAAAGAAGGCTGCGGTGGACGTCCAGTTAGTCCAGAAAAGGTCCCACCCACCACAGTCTGGGAGGCTCTCCTGTGCTCCGTGTGAGGCGCAGTTTGGACGCGAGTCCTCCGTGGCACTAGGGGGCGCTGCCCATTTACAAAGCAGAGATACAGACAGGCAGTCAGACGCAGATGTTGAGCTGATGACGGACAGCGAGTTATCTACAGCAGGTGGGCAGGAGCAAAGGGCCGCTCTCCACACCTCTGGAACTTCTGCCACTGTTAGGAGACCTGCAGATGAAAACGTAAAAACATTACAATTTTAGACAAATCCCTATCAATACTACTTGCATTCCAAAGTGAAGTCAGGTTGCACTCACAACTACAAGCCTTTGTAGAATACTTTTTTCTAAATACATGCATTTAAACAATATGTATTTAGGCATAAGATATTGTTAGGATAGACAAGATATAATTTTATTTTTCCTGTGTAATAAAACTAACTTCAAAAGGGGCAAATGGTCCCTGTCACTAACAACCCACCTACATTCAATTAACAACACAAGTACCCATCTTGATAGCACTGCATTTTAAACTCAGAGTTATATAGCAAATGCAGTCTGCCTTTAATCATTTATAAGGTTCTAGAAAGAGTGAGCACAAGATCCGAAGATGGGGTCCAGATCCTGAAATCCATCTGACGCCACAACAAAACCAGAGATTGCTCAGTTAAAAAAAATCAGTGTTCTAGTCTATTTAAATGTATTGCCTTGTTCTTCTGGCATGAAAAGCCTTACATGCTCCCTGCATCTGCCTTCTCAGTATCTGATTTCAGCCTGTTGCTCTGGACATTTTGACATTTACATGGATCTTCTGGTGACTTTTGACTTTGCCTGTTCATTGAATTATTTCCACTGCCCTACGGATTAAGCCAATTATGTCCTCTTGGGCTCATAGCCATGGACAGCTGTGGCATGTAAATATATTCTTGTTGTTGCCAAAATACTTGAAATATTGACTGAAACATCTAAAGGCCCTCTGGACAAATATGAGCAAACACCAGAATTGGGTTGGTGCATCACACCCACATTTTAAGATTGAAATACTTTAGAATGCTAACCAGGTTGTGGGGGCAGCGTATGGATGTCATTGATTATTGATCACTGTTTTAGTAGTTACTACACATAAAAAATGTTGAAACTAATAATGTAAGAAATTCTACACATTCTAATGCCATTACGCCGATTTCTCAGTTTGGTCTGTAAAGGATCTCAAATTTAGTAGCGGTTGCTATATAAGAATACATTTGTGGGCGGAGCATGAATAGGTAAATTGTGTATTGTTAGCAATATTTAGATGCTAAGGATACTGAAGCCTTGTTTTATTTTAACTATCACTTCAAACATGTTGCTTTAAAGAGGTGTCAGACCGTTTTTTTTTCTAGCAGGTACAACCAAATGGGACCTGGTCCTATTTGGAGCTGTCTCTGCCATCTGGATAATGTGTGGTCCTCTGCCAAATGAGATAAGGGCACCAAGTGCTTCCAAGATGGCAAATGCTTATAATTTATAACAATAAACTCTTGACAACTGCACAGGGACCATCCTGGCATCCAAGAGGCAAGTACCGGATTAAAAAACGAGCATGGCCAGCGATAAAGCAGCAGGGACGGAGCAATCACAATCTAAATGAACCCCAATTTAATAGGCTAATGCCCGAGTCTTGGGCACGAATGGGATGGGACGACCCTAGAGGACTGAGGCCATAGATGAGGCCACGTGATTTCTAATACATTGCTGTAGCTCTCAGGTAATTAAGCTCACCACGGAAACACTGCTTTACTGTCAGTACACAGCCCTCCATTACTTCCAGCTTCGAGAGTCCTTCTAGCCGCCGGCAATTTACAATGAGTAATTGCCGTATCTGTGAATTTACGTGAGCACTGACAAAAAAAAAGTTGTATTTATTGTGGCCTCTGTGGAATTAGAAATTAATTTTAGACCGTGGCAGCAAGGGATCATTATAACTACCCTATCTTATAGCTTACAGCTGTTCTGTGAGCTGCTAAATTATATATGTTCCTCACTTACATCCAGTTCAGTGAGGGATGCAGCACATCCACCCATGGAACAATGAACATGAGCAATATTCTTAGTAAACTGCATATAATATGGGAGCAGAGCATGTTGAATTTTCTATTTAAGACCTAACGAGAGTTAAGGAGGCTTTTTGACTGCGCAGACACGCAGCCATTTGTAGCACATTAACAAGCGAGCGATGCGACCCAGACAGGAAGACGAAGGGCTTCCCCTGAGTACGGTGTCATGCCAAGACACAAATTCAGTTTATTCAAAATGCCAGAGACTGTCCTGCTGCTGGGGCCTTCTGAATACCATAATCAATAAATATTGATCTTTTCAATCAGGCTCCTCTTTTGAGCAAGACAAACAACAAGCAAAAAAAACCAGCCGGCTTTTCCAAAAATTTTGCATGGCATGTGTGGGAGGTTTTGGATCCACAGAGAGACGGAGGACAGGGTGAGGTGTGTGTGTGTGTGTGAGAACAGGCACAAACTCTCACAAGTGAGGAGAGAAACTGTTATTTACAGCGCATATGGAGTTTTTCACCTAGGTGTTCCACATGGTAAACAAGCACAGTGGACCATATGGCCTCGAGCTGACATTTTGCCTGATTGAACTCGCATGACTCCACATCTTTAAATGTCACAGAACGCCAGCCTGTCTAACCACTCTTTTTTTGGTGAGCCATGTTTTATTAAGTTTGTTAAATGAATATAATACGTTTATATATCGTATTTATTTTTATACACATGTATGAATAGTACAGGATATACACAGCACTGTGTCATCCCTGTAACTTGCTTTGAATCACCTTGTTGGTGCAAAAATACCATTTAATCCCTGTGTTTTCTTTGCCGTATTGAGTAGATTCAATTATAGAACAAATCGTTTACTGTGACAGGCTGCAAGGTGCCTAGATAAAGGTGTTCAAAACACTCAGCATTCAGCACCACCAGTACACTGATCACTGCCATGAGCATCTGGAAACATCTGCACCTGTTTCTTCACTGGTTCAGGCCTTACAAATTTAAATGTCCAAGCTGTGGGACTAATGAAGGGTTATCTTATCTTTTTTATGTCACTCCATGTCATAAAAAAGAGCTCATTCTCAAACCTACCCAATATCATAGTATTACCATATAATTATCCATGATTTATGTATGTTATTTTGTTTTCGATTGTTAAATTAATGAAAATATTCCAGGGTTTGAATTGTAACAAATAGTTGCACACACACCTTTTGCTGCTCTTAATGTGACATAAGGAGACTGGATTTCTACCTTCCTAATTGAAAGCAATCACAAATAAGTAAGTTTACGTCATAGATCTTTAAACACTTTTATTCAGATTCACTTTACTGAATGACTCAGGAATCATCTGGATGGTACAGCAGATAAATGATACACGAACTGAAGATTGTCACTTTGCCTTTGTTTAATTTTTTGTTATTTGAACATATCTTGTCTTTCAAAGACAAGGTGACTTGAGAAATTGTAAAGGGATGGCTGGGATTGGAGAGGTTTGCTTGATCAAAACATAACAAAACATTTTTATAGCCTAATATCACATCCAACATTAAGAAACTATTTTGCCCAAGTTTTAACTGGTTTGTTTAAAACTGTTTTGAAACATCTAAAAGGTTAACAAAGCATGTAGCTTCATAATGTTAATTATAGAAATGGATACCAACACAACGAATACTTAAGTATTCAAATTACTATTGGTGTAAATAAAACATTCAGTCCAGCATTACTGTATACATAAGGCAATACTGACACAATGCAAAAGACAGCTGGTGTGAAAACATCTGGATTACAAGGTTTTCATATGACTGTAGTATAAAAGTCCAGTATTCATTATATTTTTCCTGTCAACGGAGTGAGTGGCCGTGAAAGCACAGGCAGTGTTGAGAATATACGAAACGTTAGGTAGCAACTGTCAGCAGGAATGATGCTCCCGACACATCAACAGTCTGTGTGTGTTTCAAAGATTCTTGCAGCTGGCTGTGCTGTTACTTCCCCATGAGGAAGACTAATGCAGGCAGTTTTCTTAATCAAGCTTTTCATGTTGCATTTCCCATAGACATCAAAGGCTTTACCCCGCTGTGTCTAAATATGTAAAAGAAAGCTGCAACAAAAAAATAAATAAATAAATCAATAAAACATGTTGAAAACAACATTAGATAATAGTAGTAGTATCATATCCTTAGATGTATCCCAAATGCTAATAATTTAACCGATGAATCCAAAATAGTTATAGTGCTAATTGGTGCTCTGTTTTCTAATGCTGTTCTCTAAAACCAAGCTGTGCATCCTGCTGGAGTGGGACTCCAGAGAACGAGGGTCAATAACAGGAGCAGAAATAACACAACGTGATTTGATTGCATGGGTGAGAGTGCTGTGGAAAAAAAACACTGATGCTGAGAATTTTTGCACAACTCAAAGTTTCCTAACAATAGAAATGTAGGACGGGCAGTTTTATTTCCAGCGCTTGTGTTACTAGGCCACTTAATGATGATATCAGATTGCTAGATCTGTGTCAGGATTCTTTTAGTGCTGCAACACTGATGGCTGTATATGGCAGTAATTATCACCACAGTGCAAGCTCTCACTTGCATACAATTGACTTGGCCTTTCAGGACTTTAAAGACACATTAACACATGATTTTAACAGCACCAGAATCAATGGGATGGCATTTTTATACACCTGGGGCTGTGGGACTAAGGACAAAAGGGACAGCAATCATCACACAATCTATTCTCCTCTAATTTATAAATAGATCTATTTTTTTCTGCTAACATTTGTCTAAATTAGAGTCTGGAGTTTGAGTTGTACCTTGTTGACAATGCCCACTGTCATATGTTGTTGTAGTAGTAGCTGTTGCTGTTTGTGATGGGATCTGCTCTGGACCAGTGGCTGATTTTTGTCTGTCAGGTTCACCAATGTGTTCCGCCATGTTTTAGGTGGGAGTGCGATTTGAGCAGGGAGATTCCATTCACGTCATAGAGCCTGTAATCACAAGGGGGAATGGGGGGAAGGGGGGTGTTGGCAGGTTTATGATCAGTAGCGAAGCATTGAATAAATCAAAGCTGACCCTGACGGTGAAGGAACTTTTTTGGCTAAACCAACTGAGGCTGTTGTATATAACTGCTGTTTACCTGGGAAAGCAATATGACAGCAGTGTTTTGACAGCAGCGGTAAAAAAGTAGACAAATAAGTAAGGTTCAACAGCAACGTGTCTCTTTTCATGCAGGTTGTTTTTCCCTCCATCTCTTGGCTCCCGGGATGCTTGGCGGCAGTGAATGGGAGGCGGGCTGGGTAATAAAGCAGCAAACTTGTACAGGTTCCCTGCTTTGTTCAGGCTAAACAGTCAGTTTTGTCATTAAGAATCAACTAAATAGAGTTGCACTATGGAGAGTGCAATATTACAAAGTACTGCAAACCAATTAGAGGCATTCAACAAGCCAAATGTACATGTTTTTACTGGAAATCTTCTTCAAAGTCTTGATTATGTTGGCTGGAGTTTGTTTAGCACAGCCTAAATATAACTCGCCCTGAGCACATGGTGGAGGATGCCGTGCCCGAGATTATCTCTGCAGTGTTTTCTTTTGACTCAAAATGGAGGCACTGGGGCTGGACTGCTGACTTGGCTCCACCAGATGAGAGCTGGCAGAGGGAGCTAATGGTTTGCAGCGACCGGCACTGTTTGCATGGAAAAGCAGCTGTCGTCTCCACGGCGTTTCTGTTCAACCTGGGGTTGGGATGTGTCCTGCGGTGCCAAGTAGGCCCAATGGGATCAATTACACAGGCCTCAGCATCCACACTAGCACTGCTGGGGTATCCGCCATCCATGGGCTTTACCACCGACCCAGAACTCTCCACCAGCTGGCTTCACACTCAACTTTTTTTACAGACTTGTGGATAGGTTTGCATAGGCATTCATGCCACAGTTCAGCAAACTATCATTTTTTGTTTTCGATCACGTTTAATTTCGATGTATCCCTAGCTTATGAACAAATGCTCCATCTGTGAGCAGGTAGATCAGGTTAAGTCTTTGGTTAAGGGTATGGGTAAGGTTAATTCAACTGAACTGATATTAAGGGGAATTCCAGTACAAGCAAGCTGACCTTCTACAGTACAGCACTGTCTATTTTATCCTCACTTCTAAGAGATTTGATAAGACAAAACATGTTTGGTGTCTGTGGTTTGATTTGTTACTTTGACAGTGGAGCTACAGGACTGGAAAAGCCAGCAAGTAATGAAAGCTGCACCCCTTGGCTGCATAGGCTACATGGCTGCATTTTTACTTGTTTATACTGTTTATACTGGTTGTACTGTCTATAATATTTACACAAACGTCCATTTTACTGATATTTATATATATTGTACAGAGCTAAATATATAGAAATGACAAAGTTCACTGTAGAACCTGAACTTTGCCATTTCGTCTCGCTGTATACTTGTATGAGGTTGAGATGATAACAAAGTTCACTTTGACTTTGGCTGAGAAATCTTCAAGGTCCTAAGTAGAATCATCTGGGCCCCCTGCTTTGCCTGTTTACTCTCTATGTGTCTGGATATTGCTCTCAGGGCAGGCCACCCCAGTCTCTAGCACGAGTCTCTAGTAAACGTTTCCCATTATGTTATTATGTATTGAATATATATATATATATATTGCTTCAAGTTGTGTTTGAAAACTGCTATCATGGGTGAGGTGCATTATGAATAAGAGGGAGATAAATAGAGCTCAGCATGACCTTCCTGCCTACCTCAGCAGTTGGACCGATGCTTGCAAACCATGAATTAACATCATAAAACTTGAAGTAGGACTGGAACAATAGCCATTACCGACATCATTGTATCTCCTAATACTGTACTGTCAATCCACCATTACTATAATACTCCCACTCCCTCGCTTGCTCTACATATGTCTGGATATTTTTGAGAACTCGCATGCCACCCAAACTGGCTAAACATGTCTTCAGATATTTTTGAGAACAAACCTTTGCATCAGCCTCAATAACCCCCTGCTCTACATGAGTCCAAATATTTTCAAGAACTTGTGACACCACCCACAGCCCCATTTCTACATTTGGATATTCTTGAAGACATCATGCAGCGCACCACTGATTCCTCATCCCACTCCCACGTCCAATGAAACCCGGTGTGATATTATCGCAAACATTTTCCTCTAATACCATTGCAAGACAATTTCTATACCATTGTAGTCCTTGAAAGCTGAACTTCAGACATTAAACTTTCAGCAAGTTGACTTCCAGCAAGTCAACAAAATTGTGCAAATTATGAACCTTTTCACCCAACTATTATATAAACACTAATACAAAACACATGATTCAGCACTTTGAGCTAATAGAGGTTAGATGGAACTTTATAAATAGCTCATCTGTTTGCAGATGGATAGACAAGAATGATGAGGGCCCACTGAGGAACAAACAGCCTGAGTTCCTGCATCTCAGTGAAAGATCACTGATCACTCTAATCAGCAGCTTTCGCTCTCTGTGGACGCCACAGACTCAAGGCCTCTTTTCTGTGATTAAATACCCCCAATCATCTGCAGAGCTGAATAGTTGATTAAGAGCCTCTCAATGTGATGGCATAATCAGAGTATTATGGAGGGAAGGAGCATGTAGCCTTACTAAAGAATATGCTTAATGAGTTCAATTATTATGATCCAGGGGTTACTCCTAAAGTACCTCCTAAACATTTTTGAAATTTTGAACACAATATTTGAATGGTTTTGTTTTAGGGATGCTCCGATTAGATTAGTTTTCTTCCATATCCAATTAATTATCTGAATAGCTGACCATTCAAATAGCTGATCTGACAGCTTTGCATTAATGGATTATTACCGATCATCAAGCTGAATATTTTTAATCAGTCTTCTTAGGATTGTACACGTTTTTAATTAGATGGTTCCACAAAGTGTAATGATCATCATTGAATGTGAATGAATTAATTCATGATCAGGTCAGGAATGTCATCAGCGGTAGAGGAGAAGCTTCTGCTTTTAGGCAGCAGCAGTACAAGATGGCTGGTGGACTGTCAGACACCAGTAGCATTCAGAAACACATAGCTGGTATTTTAAGGTGCATTTTACACACCAATTAGTCTGCTGTATTTAAAGAGTCAGTGAAGAAACAACACCCCACGTGGATTTTGTAAGTTTGTCCAATGACAAAGAAATGAAAAGTCTCAGAGAAGTATCATTTTAATGCTAGGTTTTTTACAGTGACAGATAGCACATCAGAAGGAAACTTGAAAAAATAACTTTAAATAAAAGATAGAAACTGATTTGCATTTCATTGAGGGAAATAAGTATTTGAA
>JBBPDB010000128.1:24333998-24359815 GCA_037974465.1 Brachypetersius altus
AAATAAACCTACCATTAAAATGATACTGTTCTGAGACTTTTCATTTCTTTGTCATTGGACAAACTTACAAAATCCACGAGGGGTCAAATACTTATTTCCTCCACTGTAGCTAAGACTTGGACTGTTTTGTTGAAGAGATCTTTCTAGGTCAAGGCTGTAGCAAGGAAATGATGGGCATGGCATCCTTGTATATAACAGCGGCATGTAAGAAACCATTCCTTAAATACCCACAGTAAGAAGGCAGACAACGTATGCATTTATGTTTTGTTTGTTTTTTGTTAGGGGGTTAGGATAGACACCGATTTTCATTCCCCATTTGGTTAGATTCTGGCAGTGGAGGTTTGATTAAATTTTTTCCTTTATTGCTCGTGGCTGTTACTGCCTTGCTTTGTAAAGTGTTAATAGTGAAAAAAGATCTTATATGTTTATTTATTATGTATTATATAATACATGAGCCAGTTAATAAATAGAAGTCTTTTGTGTTTTCAGCAATCCCCTTCGACCAACCTCAATGTAATTAATGCTCCCAAGCCCTTAAGACCTTTAAACACCAACACATCAAGGGCAATTTATTCATATGATTAATTTGTACTTCAGTACATATAGCGGTCGGCTGTAACATTAAAACCACCTGTCTAATATTGTGTAGGTCCCGCATTGGCTGCCAAAAACACTCTGACTCTACAAGACATCTGATGGTGTGCTGTGGTATTTGTCACCAGGACATTAGATGTGGATACTCCAATTACTGTTGAAAGGTACGGCCACCATGGATCAATTTCAGCACATCCCACAAATCCTCCATTGTACTGACATCTGTAGAATTTGGGGGTCAAGTCAAAACCTTTGGTATGATCCTCAAACCGTTCCTGAACATGTTGCAGTGCAGCATGGTGTCCTGATGAAAGAGGCCACCTCTATTAGGCAATTCCAATGCCACTTTGTCTGCAACGATGCTTAACAGGTTGTACACTGTATGTCAAAGTAACATCCACATCAATACCAGGATCCAAGGTTTCCTAGCAGAACATTTCCCAGAACATCACACTTCCTCTACTGGATTGTCTTCTTAACATCCTGGTCCTTCAGGTGAACAACACACACCCACGTGGCTGTCCACAATATGTAAAAGTAAATGTGACGCATCAGACCTGGGCACCTCCCTCTATTGCTCAGTGGTCGAGTTCTGATGTGTAGGCACTTTTGTTGGTGGACTGGGGTCAGCGAGGTCACTCTGACCAGTCTGTGGCTATGCAGTCCCATATTTAGCAAGCTAATATGTGTTCTGACACCTTTCTACCAGAGTCAGCATTAATCTTTTTAGCAATTTGTGCTGCAGCAGCTCTTCTGAGGGACCAGACAGGCCTCCACTCACTATGAGCGTCGCTGTGCTCCTGTCGCTGGTCTATCCTTTCTTGGACCACTTTTGGAAGGTACTAACCACTCAAGACATGCAGTTTAGATGCTCTGACCCAGTCATCTAGCCATCATAATTTGGCCCTTGTCACATTTCCTCTCACCCATTTTGGCCGTTTTCTATTCATTTGCTGCCTGATATATCCCAATTTGACAGCATGACACCATTGTAATGAGATAATCGATGTTATTCACTTCACCTCTCTGAGGCTTTAATATTGTCACTGACGTTTATTTTTTATGGTTACATGAATAGCCAGTTACTATCGTCTCTGGTACTGGCATAGCAACAACCAAGAAAGCAACTCAAATAACATTTTAAACTGGGTTAGCTCTCACAAAGTTTCCAATCCTGAATCTGGCAGTGAAGCTCTCTGTGCTCCTTTCACTTTTCCAAAATGGAAAGTAGCCCACCCAGTGTCACCGTTTGCTCATTTTTGTGAAGAGTAAAATATATCTTTTTGCACATTCTGTTAGTTTGTTTTTGTGGCAGGATTTTAAAAAACTATGTCCAGTGTGTGATTTTTTATGCAGAAAAAAAATCTCAATATTTTGTGTGATTTAT
Source organism: Brachypetersius altus (assembly GCA_037974465.1). Classification (NCBI taxonomy): domain Eukaryota; kingdom Metazoa; phylum Chordata; class Actinopteri; order Characiformes; family Alestidae; genus Brachypetersius; species Brachypetersius altus. The sequence goes on from JBBPDB010000128.1 coordinate 24,335,980, forward strand.
TTGTACACGATCAAACCTGACAACAGTAGCCTAGTAAACATGGCCAAGTAGTATTACTTTCCAGCTATTTTTAGGTTATGGCAAAGAATATTGAATGGGCAGAAATCATCAAGACAGTGAGTTTAAACTATAACAAAACATCTGAGGATGGTGCAAGTGCTACACAGACACTCACACCTGAAATCTCTGAGCCCTGTCACTTGCTGGCAGACTGTCTAATCTGATGAAATTACCATTCCCAAGGATAATGCTGTGGAAAATCAGGCCTCTTGCCTATCATCTTCTCTCAGTCAGAAGTCACATGGAGGAGAACAGTGGATGCTTATGCGCTCTGGTTTAGAAATGACGTGAATAAGTTAAATGGACTTAATGCTAATAGAGGGTAATAGTCTCTCTCACTCTCTCATATACTTTTGATTCTTTTTTTTCCATCTCACTGCAGCACTAGCTGATTTGAATTGTTCCACCTACTAAGCTGTCTAAACCCAGATTTGATCGGATAAGCTGAGGTGATTTCGGCTCTTCCACAGGCCCTGGCTGAACTGGCTTATGATGTAGAGCTCCAGTCAAGACGGTGTAAAAAAAAAACACAGCTCACCCTGTAGGCAAATCTAGCGTTAATATGGAGGTGGCTGCAATCGCATATGAATCATTCTATTCTCTGGGGAGGAATAGAAAAAAATACAAAAAATGCAATGAGCAAATCACAAGTAAGATAGTGGTAATGAGTGTTTATTTAAATATAGCACCAAGGAACACCTGGGTTTTATTACTGAGTGGTAGTTTAGCTGGAAATCTCTCTCTCTCTCTCTCTCTCTCTCTCTCTCTCTCTCTCTCTCTCTCTCTCTCTCTCTCTCTCAACAGTGAAAGTGAAGTGCACACCAGCCTGCTGAAAATCGCTTGTGTCAGTAGTGGTTGGTTCAGCATTCCATCACAAAAGAATTCTAATTTTATGTGCTAATATGCTAATAAATCCAAATGCCCAGTTTTGCACAGCACTCAACGCAACTAAGGGTCTAACATTTTTAGTGTATTTGAAATCTGCAGTATCAAACTTTATTATTCGTTATGGAAACCAGTTTGATACACTTTGTAAATAAAAATTGTGACAATATGGCACATCATGACAGGGGCTTCTGTATCATTTAATCATAAAATACACACTGCATTTAAATTTGAAAGTGCATTTACAATTCTGCTTAGTACAGGAGTTAGCTTCCATGGTTTAGTGCCTGATTAACCTTAATGATTAACCTTCAAAACTCAAAACATAACTTCTAATACAGCTATTGGAAGTCTTATTCATTCATTATTCTTACTTTTTAAATATACATTAGTTTAAACGGTACTCTCCCCTCATTAATTTACTGTTAATGTAGCTTTTAGAAAATAAATTTAAATGGTTAACATTAATTAAATATGTCTGTTGCACCCTTAAACATAACATATTAAGCATGTAATCAAATTGTTATTAGACCCAAAGCTTGTTGTACAGTGTCAGTCACCATATCAGAATCAGACACACGTTTATTGGCTAAGTATGTGAGCGAATGCAGTAATCCCTCAGTTTTACGCGGATCAGCATTTGTGGATTCAGTGTAACGTGGACTTTTCTGAGACCCGAACTGTATTACTGCCACCAGTCCAGGTAATACGCTGAAAAGTTGTCTACCGCCATAAAAAGAAGAAGAAGCCTGCTTCAGCATGTAGACTGCTCCGTGTCTTGTCCTTGTATTTTAGTGTTTTAAACTTTCTGCCCCCAATTTTCAATAGTTATCTTAGTTTATTAATCATTAGTAAGCTGTGCCTGGTCTAAACATGTGGGTAAAGAGAATTATTTCAACATTTCTTTTGTGTATGAGTCTGTTTTGGCTCGTCACATGCTGCTAATTCTAACCGCTAATGCTAATGGTTTTTTAAGCAATAAAGTTTTCTGATTCTGAATATTTATTTGTCTTTACATTTTCTTTAAGAATAATGCATTAAACTGAGTTTAACATGAAATTAAAGTGTTCTGTGAGCATATTTATGGTGTACACTATAAAAATAGGCATTTTTAGGCACATTTTTCTACCAAAACACAACAACGCAACATAATCCTTGCGAAAAGTGGGGGATTACTGTACATTAAAGGAATTTGATCCCGGCCGATAGTGTCTCTTCAGCACAACAAGCAAAACAGAAAAACATGTAAAGATACGTGTGCCTACACCACAACCATATGTCTCTTGCAGAGCATGTTTGCTGCTCCAATAGGCCAATAGACACGATTCTCATTCTAATTCTGATTCAGATGGCATTACGTCAGTTGATGCTGTCAGCCGTTCTAGTGTTAAACACTGTATCGGCTAGTTTGTGTGTGATTTCTGTCAGGACCTGTTTTAGTGGAGATTTGCTAGGTTTGTTCAAAAATAAATAATCAGTGTTGTGCCAGTTCACAGTGAAAAAGAACTAATTCAAAGTTTAGTTCACAGCTCAAAGACATAAAATACATTAAAAACCAAGGCAAGCATCGTGTTATGCTGAAAGTTAAAAAAAATGAGGTGCGGTTATACTGTATATGGACAATTTTTTCATACAATATTAACACAAAACACAATATTACACTGGTTTCTTCACAAAACAGACTCAAAGGTTTAAATAACTGCAGAAGCATCTGGACTCGAAGCACTAACCCTGCTAGCCTGTAAAACGTCTCGCGAGAGTGAACGTCACTCACGTTCATGAAAAATAGAAACGTGTTCAATGAACGCCATTCACTGAACGTGTTTGTGCACAACACTGGAAATAATAATAAGTTAAGCCCAAATACACATTTATTTTATGTGATGTTACTTTCTTCAGTTATTTATTTAATGTAAAATTGCTAACTGCTAAAAATTGTTAATCAGTTGACTGTTTGGTTCGAATAATTCTAAACAAAGTTTGTTTTGTTATTTTAAAAAATAACACCCTGTACTGCACTGCATGAATCATCATCACTAATCATCATAACTAAACATACCTAATTATGCTTTATTTATAAAGGAATGTGCAGCTGATGTTCTGACTGACTAGTACTGACTAAAAAGCTCACTGAGACGTACTGTGATGTAAAAAAACGCAATCTGATTAGATGGCAACATAAACAAAATGTCAATTTTCCACAAAGCATTTCCATGTTTTTGCATTGCTACAACCTGTAACCTTTGCATGCTTTGGTACAATCCTATGACTACTAATCACTCTGGTTTTGATCAAGTTATACAATACTAGTAACTGATATAATAAGTCCTGCACTTGTTTCTACAGTATCCTTTAATGTGAGGTATTAAATCCTGTATATTAAAAACTGGCTTGGACTAGACATTAATGTTGGTATTTGGCAGCTTCTTCCATGGTCTCTCAAGTACAAGAAACAAGGGAACCTGGGATGGATCTGGGCCCAGAAACACACATGCACACACACACACACACACACACACACACACACACAATCTGTACACATACACACTTGAATGCATCCACTTGCATGCATCTGCCATCCCGAGCATTCTGAAATATGTGTAACTGGAACAACTTGATAGCTGAACTGAAACACAGGGAAGTGACTTACAAAGATTCTGGCACAAGAAAAATACCTACAGCATCTGTTCCAAGTGAGCAGCTATTTTAACACACAGTCATACAGTTTCGCATAGAAAAAACAAGGTTTTGCATAACCACTTGTCATATAAAAAAATCTTCTTTTGGCCATTTTTTACAAAAACCCAGAAAGAATACAGTGTATGTATCAGAATGTGTTTTTAGATGTTTTATTCTGAATTTTTTGATACATTCCCTGTGCCTAAGTGGTCCGAGCTCTCTCACTTTCACACCACACATACATATGATTGAGAACAAACAATGAGTTTATTGTTTACTACAGTAAACAATAAACTCTGATAATTTGGACTGGAGTTCTGGACAGCTGCTGGAACACCTTTGATGAACAGAGATGGGGTTGAGGAAGGTCTGAGGAACAGGAAGCAAATGGTGATGTGTCAAAACGTGCTAAAACTTTGTCATGGGAAATGCAAGGTAGAGACAGGATTTATAGGACACTATTATGGAAAGTGGAACTTTGTGGCTAGTTTTAGCAATTTCATTTCACATCACATTTCATTTTATATGCCTCAAGATCACTGTTCTCTGAATATGAGGCTTTCCCTCACATTACAGCAACAATGACGGCTCTATTCATAAATCATAATCTAAAACCTATGACCTAATATGCCTACATTTTTGCAGCTTCTTGGAAATTGTTACCAAGAAATTGTCTCCCTCTAAACCCAATGGGATCGAGCCTAAAACATCTACCATGGAATGAACAGGGTACTATACTTGTACTCTTGGTCAATATTTTTGGTGAAACAAACCTCCCTTCATCCCCGGCACAAAAACTCCTCGCTGTGCCCCTGGGCAGCTTGATTTTCTTGCCTTAAGTACTTCACCTCCATGTTCTGCTTTCGCTGCCTCACATTTTGATGCATCTTCTCTCTCCTGCTATTCCTTCAATCTCCTCATAGTTAGTGTTAAACCACTACAAAATATAAAAAGTATTTTATTGTGCATCTTACAAACACGTGATTAGTAATGTTTTTTTCAACAGCACATAAATAACAATATTTCTAAATTTCAAGAAAACATATCTAACTTCTTTCTCACCTTATAAATTAATTCTACACTCCTGGTCTTCTTGGTGAAGTTGTTAATCACTCTGTCACACCAGCAGAGATTTTTTTCCAGTGCCCAGCTTGGCTAGCAAGCGGTCAAGCTAACAAGTTAATGCCCTTCCTTCTGTACACTCGTAGACTATTAATAAAATATAAAATAAAAAGTATATAAAATAAAAAATATTATTAATAAATACTAGTATATTAGTACAATATTATTAATAAATAAGTACTAGTAAATAATATGTTATATTATCATTAGAGTCTATTGAAACCTCGAAAATCCACGAGCATCTGAGCAGATGTACATTGAAATGAATGGGACGCTAGTAGAACATGTTTCACTGAAATTCTGTGTTTCACCACGGCTGGGGGTGGCGCTGTTTCACGTTTTTGACCAGAGCCGTATACAACTGTAACGCTATTGATAATCTGAAATTAGGAGAGCAGCATTTTTTTGTTTCACACCAATGAAAAAGTGATAGCTATGAAGTTTCATGTATTATTCTTCTTGGTGAAACATTGTTTCACCTGCAGTCTTATAGAAACCACCACTGTTGCACACAGCCCTCCCTTCTCATATGACAAATCTCATTCACCAGTCTCCACATTCACCTAACTGGGGCTGTGAATTACTTGCTAATATATAAGGGAATTGTCTTCTACCGGCCAGTGTCAAAAGTTCTGACAAACTGCAGGTTAATTTTCTCTCGAAATGAAAGCCCTGCACTCTTATATTCCTCCACATTTTTCTATTACAAGAGAACAGCTGACATTTAAATAAAGTACAAAAGGTTATTCCCAACAACTGACATTTTCAATACCTAATTTACCAAAAGGTATTTATTCTCTTAAGAGTCAAAACATCCAGTCATTTATCCTGCTCTGTTCTATACTAAATATGTGTTATTGTCTTTTACAGTGTTTTTCACTTATTACATGCATTCATTCTTATTTCTATTTATAGTTATAGTTATATTCTATTTCTAAGAATGCACATAAAGAAAAAGCATCAATATGACTTTATTAGCTGTTGGTCTAGATTTTGTTGGGTTGTCTGAAAACTGTGTGAGCATGTTATGATAATTCACACTTTATAGTAAGACTAGTGTGATGAAAGATTCAATTTATTTTTGTGATTATTGCAATCAAACATCAAATATTACAGGTCACTTATACCCATTTATGTCAAATTTCTTATTATGTACTAATATAGTACTCATTTTTTCCATTTAAATCCATTCATAAACCCATTTTAAGGGTAGTCTAACTGTAAAGTTGTAAAACATCTTGAATATGAAATGAGTGCATAGTTTCAATTTGGGTGCTTTAACCCATTGAACCATGGACTTGTTAACTGGTTATTAATCTTAAAACTTAGTAAAAACAAGTTGCTACAAATTGCAGCTGAAATGCAATTGCTCCAATTATGCAGGCCTGAACTTAGTAAAGTTCATCGAGTGACATTAAAAGATTGGTTGAGATGCAAATGAGTGAGCGTAACCAATGAGCCCAAATTAAGAGGCTGTAATTGCAGATGACAAGACAGACAGGAGCTGTTGAGTTTCACCCTCCTTCTGTCTCTTTCACACATACCTTCCACTATCACCCATCTGCTCACATCATTAGGAGTGGACTTATTGAATCTAATTGCAACTGATACAATCTCGGCTTCTCTCAGCCCTACAAATAAGTAGGTTCTCGAACTGCTCAGGAAGGCTTAATTCCCGTATTACTGGGTCTGTTTGCGAACAGCCATACCTTGTTTACGTTTCTTGGCACCAGCTGAACACTAAAGGGAACCATGTTCCTGAGGCCTGTGGGCTTAGGGATGCCAGTCTACCCTGATACTGTGTCCATGGGCAAAACATTTCAACCCCAAACTGCTCCCTTTTTGCATCCGTCATTCACAACAGGGAACACTTCAAAATCACATGGTGGTATACAGTAATGCAGAATAAATTAAACTGAAGTTCATGAATTATCATTGTCAGTATTTATCAGATATTGAATGGTTGCAAGCAATTTGATCAATGTTATATTATATTATATTATATTATATTATATTATATTATATTATATTATATTAGTCAATCCTTGAAATACATAGACCTCAGACAAATGGTGGATCGTAGGCCACGATAATTTACTTATATGAAGCTACAGGTTTCAGAATCTATATTGCTCCTAAAGTCACTGTTCATCAAACATTTCCCTAACATTAACATCAGAATCCAAATATGCCATTTCTCTTTCCATTTTAGTAAGGCAGTTGATTTTTCATATTTACTGTACAGATTTAACAAAACAAAAAAAAGTGATGAGAGCTAGATGTGAGGAGACTCACCGTGGTGGTTTTGACTCGACCTCCAGGCTGTGTACAAGTCCAGCCTGACCGGTTTACCAACAGGTCACAGCCTTCGTCCTCCAGACATGGTACCATATCACACCACTGCTTTGTCCTCACAATACGAGCTGTAAGCACACCACAACATTTCATGATGCATCAGTCATTTGTTGGGTAAAATAGAATATTTTAAAATGTAGTAGTCTTTGCCTGTTTTTTCTTTATACAGTGTATTTTAAAGCCATCTCTGAATCATACATGAATAATACAATCTGATGAATTGTATGAACTTGTGGTTGAAGTTAACAAGCACTGACTAATTTTCTAAGCATAATAGATTTGTTCTCCATGCATTGTTCACTGCTGTTCACAAATCAGGTTCTTTTTCCTTTTCCTTTTATTAACTTTTAAACTCCTAAAAGTTCCCAATGAGATTTAAACCCAGTGATGAGCCATATGGTATCTTTTATGGTTTGGCTATATATATTTTTTCCGATATAAACAAAATAGTCTATTGAAAATATATTAACAGATAATTAACAGATTAACAGCTATCAGAACAAAATCTAGTCTTCAAAGTGAAAGCTTTATAGGAGAAGCCACAAAGCCTTTTTCCCTCAATTCACTTTAGACCGATTCTGGTGGTCCATTCACCATAAAATTTGGACACAATGAAAACGTCAGGAAGTGGTTAACGACAATACAACAACAAAAACAAAACTATAGAGATACAAGGTTTTGTTCTGACAGAAACAATATACACTAATTATATTTTGGAATAACTCATAACAAAACTTTCTTTTTCATACTGACCACACTTTTCATTTTCAGAGAGGAGGTCTTAATGGCATGTGAGGCATCTTCAAGACATGGGCTCTCAGGCAGAGTATGGGCACAAGAGTAAGGAAGAAGAGACTGGAGAGAGTGGCCAGCGAGGGAGGGAGAGTAGAGGGCTTGTGCTAAAGTTTCAGCACAGAGTAGTGTTGGTTTTGTGAAACTGATACGTCTTTTGTGTAAATAAAAACTCGCTCCAGTGTCTGTGTGTTTCTGGGTGTACATTTAGGCCTCCCAGCCTGTGGACGCAGGCAATTTCCTCCAGCCACATGCCATAAGGGGATTCATATCATTAACCAGATTAGAAACTAGTATATTACATAACTGCATGAGCAGTTCAATTTGACTGTCAGTGTAATACAATGGTGTTCCTGAAAAAAAAAAAGCCATGTCAGAAAGCAGAGATTGCTCACACTAACTGTGATCAATATAACAGCTCAGGCCGAGTGTGAAAGGCTGCAGCAGCAGCAGGGCTGGAGTGAACTGCAGTGTGTTTGTGTCATGATCAGACCGAGCCTTTGCTGTGAGCAGTCTGGCTTCTTCACCCCATCAAATTCGTCCCTGGTTGATATGTAGGAGGGAGATCAAAGTGACACGTACAAGCTGGTGTGGACATTAGCTCCTCCACTGCACCACACCCCTCTAACGCATTATCCCGGCCCCCTGGTGGGCATGGCTAATGTGATCGCCATTATAATAAAAGGTATTTCTCTAAGTATATTGTGGGTATAGTCAGTATGTTTGTAATACAGGACAAACGCATTTGTATTGCATTTGTAAAAGGCAGATGTAGACTTATTATAAAGAGTAAAACTGTACACTGTACACTAAATGAAATTTTATGTTTCATTTAATGTTTCACTGAAATAGGAAAAAAACATCTTCTCTGTTCCTTTTAAGTTTATATGTTCAAATATAAAAAATAACAACAAATGACAGTAAACAGACAATTACTAAGTGTTTATCATTTATAAACTTGTAACCACAATGTAAAATGAGACACTATACATTATTTCAATGTATTTTTGTATGATTTCAACAACAAAGTAAATTGCACAAATATGAATTAAAATATAAAAAAATATTATTATTATTATTATTGTTATTATTATTATTATCATTATTATTATTATTATTATTGCTGTTGTTGTTGTTCTTGTTGTTGTTATTATTATTATTAAGTATAATAATAATTTATCTTTTAATACATTCGAGTACTCATTGATAATATGACATGTGAATGTATACACACACACACATATAAATATATCTATATATACACACACATACAGTATAACATAATATAAATGCATGTTTGTATGTATATACATTTTTATAAAACTGCGCTTATTATGCAAATCTGACTGGTGCCTGCTATACCTATAGTGTCAAACCAGACACTGGCTTGAATGTTAATGATTTTTAATCTTAGGAACGATCAGATTCTCCTGAATAATCAAACTCTTCTGAACACTTACAGATCTTTAAACCCAGCACATTTTCCTGATAGCTGAATTTTCCCTTGTCTCAACACTCAGCCTCTACTTTCAGTCAATCAGGTTCCCAGGTCCCTTGACATCTGAAGCACATGAAATGCTATTGAAATGCTAGTCTTAACAGAATAATTTTAGATATCTCACACAGATAAATATTCTCATATGATGTAAACCTAACAAATTGAGATTTTCACATAATCAGAGCTGGTGTGCTAATCTTTTAAGAATTAGGTTTAATGCCTGTAAGTGGTTACATATATAATAGAAAGCCTCTTTTCTTTTTTTTCAATTAACTTTAATCAGACAGTGCACTCTAAAAGCCTGTGAGCAGAAAGCCCTGATTACTCTCCAGTCTTTGGGTGTCTATGCTCTTTAATTGAGGATGATTGCTCTTTCATATCAAATGTCTTCTATTCTCTGGCTCTGCTCACATTTATTTTGTTGGTGCAAATATGACTCTTGACGTCATTGGCGCGTGCAGCGGATGTTTGGTAATAGGAGAGGATGGTGTACAAATAGGGATGGGTCTAATTGCTGCAGATTTGCATTTCCGGCAGTAAAGAGTCTGTGATACGTTTCTGATGCTCCAAGGAGACAGAAATAGGGAGTAATCAGTCTTAATTGTGGGTCTAATAGATGAATTTAAAGCACCAGTAATCACAGCAATGAAGCTACTTAAGGAATATCAGTGTTGTCTCTCTGTTCTGCCATTCAAACAATGGCCATGCAAGAGCACTTAATTATCCTCCTCAGATTGACTCTGCCCACAACCCATCACACAGACATGCATTAGGGTGCATAATATGGGCAAAATAGTAGTATTATATAATGACTTGTTGCAATACACCTACAATATATTGAAATGACACTGGTCTCTGTACTTTTTAAAAGACTGGCCTGTAATATTTAGCTCTAAATGATTTATATTTTTATCATTTGAATACCATGATTAACTAAAACATTCACAAACACTCTGGACTGTGATCTCAGCATTGCAACGGACAGTACTGTGATAGCGTTTAAGGAAAAAGTGCACACACACACACACACACACACACACACACACACACACACACACACACACAGACAATATCTTGAAGCAGGATACATTTTTGATTTTACATGACAGAACACAAGTCGGAAAAAGTGTTATCTCTGTTTATTTGTTTTGCTTGAACCATTCCAGACATATCAGATCCATAACAGGGACAATCCATACTAAACAGGGACTTTGCTTGAATTACTTCCGTTTCAGATGTATACTTAAACAGGGCTTATACAGAAACAAGGGGTGGTCCGTTTTAGAAGATAATGCAATTGTGTCAGACAATGCAATTGTGATAGCCCCAATTATTAATCCAATTGACCCTAATACAAGCAGAGGGCACCTATGACATCGACTATGCCTAGGCCAGTGAATTTAAGGCCCCCTCCATTTCACGGCGCTTTATCTGAAGTCATACATCAATGGCATGCTAGTCCTGCCAGCTAATTTGAGCCTTTGCGACAACATTTTAATCAATTTTGTCCCTGCGCTGCGCTCTTGAAGCCGCCGGTCATGTCCCGTGTGCGGCAGGCCTCCCGACGAGAGCCACAGGACTCAAGGGCGATGCGACGTTATGAAATAAAAACAACCTGGGTGTAATCTGCTGCTGGAAAAAGGACCTGGGTGCACAGTTCATCTGCCCATGATAAGACGAGGAATAACATCATTACACCCACAGTGGGACACTATCTCAGCGAAATGCTATATCACACTCATGTCAACAGCCTGCAACCCTGGGTAATAAATCCTGCCTAATGCTGTGGAAAGCACAGGCCTGGCAGGATACAGGAGCGGGTGAGCTCAGATGTAGAGGGCAAGATCCGATCACAGCTGTTTATCTAATAATGCATCTGATCTGGTAACGGGGCAGCATTGGCATTCACCTTGCGTTTACAGTATCTAGTGCATTTGATCCGGTCTGGAAGTAGCCGGCATCAGCATTCGGGTCAACACACCCGCCCGCACGATGCTGATTCCAGGCATGACCACCGCACTTTGCAAGGCTTTTCTTTAGCATTTTGTTGTCATTATCAGGATGCATTTATCACCAGTGAGAGCTGCAGAGGAGATACTGCTGCTCTCCCTGAAACATGAGGCTCTCCAAATGTCAGCCTGCCCTCTTTCCTAATTAAATCTCCACTACTGCCTTGTCTCTGCAGTCACAGTAGGCCTGGGTATTTATACCTGTTTAGACATTTCTGAGAAGCTCTATTTTTAATTAATCACAGGCGTTTAAACAAATAAATAAGACATCAACTGATTTCATTATGAATGAAAATACAGAAGGTTTAGCTTCTTCATGTTCAAGAATGTGTGCAAATGAATCGCAGTCATACTGCACTGTTTTTCCAACCATGTGCAGTTACCATAAGATCCATGGCAGACTGTTTGTCTCTACTTTGTCTCAATAAATGACTATGAATCTGCTCAGATGTTGCCATTTCACTTTACATAAGATACAATATGAGCTTCCCATGAATATCCCCACATTCCTTTAATAGCATTTTAATGTAATACACTTCTGATTTATTACATAATTTCATGTAATCCACAATGTAATTCTTTAGGACTACACATGTCTTTTGAATTTATTCAAACTATGTGAATAATTACAAATCACTCTGGCAATCAGACATCCTGGTTTCCTCCAATAAAATTTTATATCATGATATTATTTAAATATGTCATGCTACCAGAAGTGGGATTGGCAAATTTGGCCAATATATCTCATGGCAATTTTTTCTGTTATTCCAATATTGTGACGATTTAACTTGTGAAGGTCCAGGGGCTGTATTACAGAAAATTTCTCATTTGAAAATCTTAAATCAACCTTACTTAACTTTATGCTTAAGATAGGAAGTTTCTGTAATATGGCCCCAGGCCTATTATTTTGGCAAATAAAATGTGAAAATCCACTTTTTCTAGCTTGAGATTTGAATGCTGAACATCGTGTGCCAACTGCCAGGTCCATGTGGTTGTGTTTTATCTGGGTATTCTGGTGCTTCTGAAGAATTGTCCAGGGGAACTTACTCTGTTGTACACAGTGCTGATGTTTCCTGAGTATTTTTACTGTAATAGAATGTCTTGCACACCTGGAATATTGTATCAGTAATCTGGCTATAACCAATACATTTAAAGCGGTATAAATGATATATCACACAGCGCTATCCGGTTGACTGAGGTAGAGTTGTCAGCTGGCTACTACTGGACATTGATGTCTAAGCATGCAGTCCCCAGTTTAAGTCATAGTTCCGTCATGCACCACTGGACCCACCCGTTCTCCAGCTCCAGAGCCGTTCCTCAGCCGCTGCACCTCTGGCCTTGTGCCTGCCACCCCTCTCTTTCGCTCCCCCACTGCTCCCACGCTATTAACATTCCCAGCAGTGCCTCTGCCAGCTAATGACAGCTTGAAGAACCCTTTTAAGCAAATTCAGTGTGTCTTAATTTCACACAGGCCTTTTTCCAACAGGGTAAGCCATTGTCAGCCTCCCTACCCCCACCCTTAGCTACTTTTTTCTCTTTAACTTCCTCTTTCCCTGTGTTTTCCCAATCATTCATTCACACTTACCCACATAGATACATGTCACCATAAGAAAATATCCTGCGGTTACCCCCCCAAAAAAATAAAAAGAATCCTAAAATGCAACACAGTCCAACAAAAGGGCTTCAAAAATCCCCAAATGATGGCTGTGTCACTTGCTTTCATCATTCAAATCCTTTCATGTTTCTTAAAAAAAGGAAAAAAGAAATGAATACAGGATGTAGCCCAATTAGCCGCTTGGGAGCTGGAGGCCCGTGTTGGAGTGAGGCCCTCGCTAAGGCAGGCAGTGAAGCCCGGTGCGAACTAAAATAAATGTCCCCTCCACCTCCTGCCGTATAATTAGCCACCAGCGTCCCTGCTCCCTCCACTTCGCTGCCTGATTCTCATGTGATTATTTCTGCTCCTGCACTGGTTTTGATGAAGATGCGCTCGAAAAGCCTGTCAGCAGTCTCTTAAAAGCTTTGGCCTTGCAAAAAGCAAATTTCAAGTCAAATAACTTGGCACGACATGTTCTGAGCAAAAATAACACTTAGGTATTTATTTTTGTGTCTCTGACAATGTGAAAAAATCAAAACAAACAAAATAATAAACAGATAACATTTCGCACTGTGAGATACCATCTGTCGTTTTCTCTGTTGTGCACAATACAATTTTTTTGCATGTAAAAACGAGAATAACCTTTGGTCCAATAAATCAACTTTAATTGCTGTCAATCATGCTGAGTTTAATCACGGCGGCACCCCCACCACTAGCACTTTACTCAGGGACGGTGCATTTATCCTCTCAGCGTTTTGGTAAATGCCAGGCAGAGCCCTAATTGGCAGCAGCATTTGGCATGCCGGTGTTTGTTTGAGGAGGCTCCGTCTGGCTGCGAGGCGCTCCGTGGGGCTGAGGCGTTCCCAGCAGGGCCTGGCGCGCGCATCCCCGGCCCGCAGTGATATCGTGGACTCACAGATGTGCACTGACATTTTCCCCTCCCGCAGCCGGGAGATGCTGTAAGCCAGCGGTGGAAATGTCAACCAGAACAGGAGCCGCGCTGACAGAGATCATTTAATAACCACCGTCTGTCTGAGCAGTGCGCTCATACATCTGCCTGGGTCCTCTGGAGGCCCCTGACCCTCCCTCTCCGTGAACTGCTGCGGTTTCATAGGGACAGCAACTCCCTCCCTGCAGTACAGTACACTGACCCGGCTCAATTACATACAGTAACTCTATAGAAAAACCTCTTAGTTTACAGTAACGTAATAACAGAGCCTCTATTTACATATGCCACTATACAGCTCTGGGAAAAAAACATATGAGCTGTAAAAAAAAATATATGAAGCCACTGCAATTTATTTTTAAATCAGCTCTATTAGTATGACAACCATTCCGTACCAGTGTCTGTTAAATTCACAAGCACCTCATTCTGCTTTACAAGGTACTGATTAGGTGATCACCTGAATTAAATCTGATTTAATGAGGAAAAGTATAAAAAAATCAATGCTGTAATCAACACTCTCCTCTTGCAATAAGACCAGTTGGATGGCAAAACATTTCTCTTATTTTGATGGCTTGTCATTTCCTTTGAAAAACAAAATTTGTATTTCGAAATTAGGAGAAATATTGTCAGCAGTTCGTAACCCTCTGATGACTGAGGCCTTTCGGGCACATTGAGCCAGTTTGATAAACCTTTACATTTTTAGGTATTTCACCTAAAAGCATCTATACTATATTTTAGAAAACCTCAGCAACAATAATATGTGAGTAAAGTGAATGTAATTGAATTAGTTTTTTTTTTTTATATTGTGTAAACATGACATGACAAAAAAATATTTTCAGATGTCTTCAAACAAAGTACAAAAAAAACCCACACCCTAAATATACCAAGACTTTTGATGTTGGATCCTTGTAATCATATGTGTTGGCTACAAAAAAGTAAGAGGAGCTTTCAGAAATGTTATGTAGTTTTACTAAAAATTGTAATAAAGTAAGACAAAGCTGTTCAGTTCAATACTTGCACTTTAAAAAATAAAATCTGAGAAAATGAACATTTTTGCAGTGGTCTCTTATATCTTCAGGAGCTGTATTGATACAATTCAGCTTTTTGAATTCAAAGAGGTGTCACAGGTCGGGCCGCGAAGCCCAGACCCGGAGCTGCCTGGAAGCATGCAGGAACGGGCAGAACACCAGGGATCCATTCAGATCTGTCTTTATTCAAAAGGCAAAAGAAAACAGGCACTCTGGCCACTCGGATAAACTCAACAGAAACAGGCAGACAGGAAACAGAAATGCTCAAAATCAGGCGATGGACTCATAGTGAAAAACACACAAAGCAGAACATAAATACACAACATGCCTCGAACAGAAACCAATCAGAAAACACAATCACTTTAACCGAACCCAGGACAGGTGAAAACGTGAACCAAGACACAAACATGCACAAATAAAAGCAGAAAAGCAGTGGCCCTAACGGCCACTGACCGAACCGTGACAAGAGGTCAGATATAAAACATTAGTCTAATTTCCAGATGTTCCATATGGCATTATTTTTTGTGCTAACGAGGCAAGCAGGCACAAACCTTGTACACACACGTCCTGAAGCTTGTGCAACTCCTCAGAATTTACCTTTTGCAACTTTAAAATATATTTTTTATTGACCCCTTAATTAACCCCCTAATAAATACTACATGAAATAATATGATTCAGTTTGCAATGCTTAGTCTACTTTTCCACATCAACTGCAAAAAAAACGCCAAAACGCCAGTTATCCTTTGTGAGGCCACTTCAGGTAATCTCCATCTGTTCTGTTTCTAATTTTACCACCTCCCCATACTTTCTTAAAATCTGCATTCTTCCATTTCTTTCCAAAGTAGCTGAAAATCATGCAACTGTAAGCACCACAGGTAAGTACACTTTTATAAAAAAGTTTATGATCCCATGCTGGTGCAAAATAATGTTTTACTTCAATCCTCCTGTTCTTCACTAGAATAGTAAACAGCCAATGGGGTCCAGAACCTGAGACCACAATAGAAAATGTCACGTTTGTGTATGAAGGTCTTAACAGGCTTAATGCTTAACTAGTTACCAAATCATAGAGCAGAATCCTGAGGAAACGTATCTATATATGCATCACTATTCTAAAATAATGTACTAATAATTTAATGCTAATTACCTTTTTCTATACATACTACTTATCTATTTTGTATGCTTTATGTCATTGATGCCTCACTGCTCACCTTGGAGTCTAAAGGCCTGCATGCTTGCTGTGAACTGTGCTATTCTCTGAGGTGCTCAGTGATACCGGGGACCCAGCTGCGGTTGATGCTCTGAAGGCAGAGAACAGGCAGAACGGGTCTCACGGGCCCCTGCGGTCTTGACCCACTTAAGGCATGTGGTGACTGATGACCGTCGCAGAGACCTGTAGACAGGCTTTATTGAGACAATAAATGAGCAGTACGTTTGCCTGTGGCAGGAAGAGAGCGCATTATTTATGTATTTAGAGTAATGCTTCGCTAAGCTCTTGCACTCTTCCACTTGGCTGCTGATGCTGTCTGATCTCCTCTCCGATAGGCTGGCACTCAGGTCTCCGATCGCAGTGCAGACCAGAAAATCTGCTGAGCTCATTGACCCTGACCTCATGTTTCCTCTCTCCTTGCATCCACCCAAGGAAGAACAGTCAACTAGTCCACTAATATATTCACTGGTCAGCACTGTGGGTCACTGTGGGCTAGCCCTGGACCATGTCTTGACAGAAAGCAGTTGTTCTGATTAACATGAAGGCAAATACAATCTCACATTAACCCAGAACAGCTGACCCTACCAGCATGATACCACATGTGGTGTTGTGTATCCAACATTACTATGACACCCCTGGCCTGATCTACACTGATCTGCTGAGTTATCTGTATTGTATACAGACTGATGTTCAGTGGCTTTGGGTTTACACATAAAAAAGTTATTTAACACATGCTTTTTAAAGGCAGAAACAGCAAAGCCACGGCAATGTCCGAAGACCTTCACACGCATAAAAACGTAAAATAATTGAGACGTGAGTCATAGCATCTTACTTACGGACTACGAGAGCGAAGTAGTTTGGCTGCGCGTTGCAGCAGAATACACTGTAACGTGGCGTATGAGTGCAGGAGTTGGCATTCCCTATACAGTTCAGAGTACAAGTACATTATCTTTATGTCCTTTTCCTTTTTCTGTGGCTTAGCTGTGTTTTTATGTTGCAGATTATGATTTTACTTATGTTTATGTTTCGACTTATAACACAATTTAGGTTACGTCATAGGAACGAAACTGTGTGGTAACCTTTTAGAAAGTAGTACATATGAACAATAAAAATTTAAATAGTAAATAACTTGGTACAGGGGTGAAAGGGCTAAAGAATAGTCTCAGTTAATAGTGGTGATAAAGATAAGTAAAACATTTTTGTTCAGTCTTTTATTTCTAAGGTATTATTTAAAAAAAAATGTTCTGTTTAGAGTTTTCTGTTTAGAGTTATTTCGTGAAATAGTCCAAATTTTGGTTATTTATTGTAGAACTGCAGCTGAAAGGCTTCTGTGGTTAACAGCCTAAACCGTTTCACAAAATACAGTTCAGACCACACCCAGATCTTCATTTAGGTTACACAGACTTCTCAGTGTGGTTTAGGACACAGTGCTCTAATCTGTGGCTGTTTTGTGAATACCAACCCTGGACATGTTTGAAAAGGCTGTCTGTAGCTCATAATGAGCTTGCAGCAATCTAACAAAAATTATTTTCACCGATGTCCAGATCAATGGAACTAGTTGAACTTTTTGAGTCCACAACAACAATCTTCCTGCGCTGACCACAAACACCAAATTAGGGGCCGCAAATTAAAGTCACACAATAAAAGAACACAATTTAAAATAAATTGTAAAAGAAACTTTAATGGCCAGTGTACCTTTGATGAACATTTTCTTTATAGCAGGTGTTAATAGGCAGTGGAAAAAGTGAGACACACCAGAATAGCTTGATTAATCTATCTCAGGCAAGGTAAGATCACAGAGCACCATCCAATGCTAATAGCCTTAATTGGATATGCACAGCACATAATAATGACATTTCATAATTATTAGAGGAGCCTCAGCACTTAAGTGTTAAGCAATCTGGCTAATGTCTGCTGATAACCGAGTGACCGGGACTTTTAACCTGACATTTAAGGGGAATCAACTCAAATCAATAGCAAAGGTTACCACAACAGTGCCATGAGCTTTGCAGATACTGAGCAGGTCGCAGTGCAGCTCGGACCTCAGTCTCTCACGTTGCTGATCTCTTGACTAGCCTGTGATTCTGATCGATTAAAAATGATGCCAGCACTTCAGACAGCATTCGCTCTCTTCATGATGACAGCCTCTCGGGACCTGTCTCAATTCGTGGGAATAATCAGCACGGGCCAGATTAACCCAGATCCTTTTGTAACAAAAAAAAAAAGACACCAAATATTATTTCTAGGTTTAGGGAAAAAATATGGCTCTGTTTGCTTTCCGCCGCCTTGCTGTTTTCTCAGCGCTGAGATGAGATGCTGTGTACTTGACACTTAATCGCCTACTGCCCCCTCCACAGACCTTGAGGTTTAACCATTAGTGCCCTAACACAGCCGTGCACCTGTGGGACATACCATTATGAGCTCCATCATGCACTGTCAGGGCATTGTTCCCTTAGATTGTAAACAACTAATCGATAGCTCATTTGTCACTGGAGTCTGAGGAAACAAGTTTTCAGGGATCCACTTTTCCAAACCAAATGAACCAATCAATTCCTGCTCCACCGAGACCCCTCCTAGAGAGATAGAAATGGTAGAGGATGTCTCTCTCTCCCTCTGTCTGTCTGTCTGTCTGTCTGTCTCTCTCTCTCTGTCTCGATTGGCCTCTCTCAGCTCAACTCTTCCAGATTTGCCGGCTCTCTAGAGGTTGACTGTTGGAATGCATAGAGCAGGGAGAGCAGAACAGCTCTGTTCTGGTCTGATGGCACTTTGTGTTTAAGTGTTCCTGTCAGAGTCTCGACCCAGACTGCAAGTGGCAGGTGTATTATGGGCCGCACCGCACTGTCCCTCGACAAATTCAAAGGCAACTCAACCACTCACCGACCAGCGGCTCAGAGGATGAACCGCTTTCTTCTTTTCACTTATTTTTCCAGTTTTCTCCCTCTTCTCCCACTCTCTTCCTCTACCTACCTTTGTGCTCTCTCGACCACTCCCTGTTTCTCACACATGCCCAAACAATGGGCTACCTTCCCTTGATTCTTTCACTGTCTCTCACTTACCTTGTTTCTCCAACTTTTTTTCTTGTCAGCTCACACAAATCAATTCACTTCTCTTGTGTAGTTTGTCAGTGCATAAAGCTCTGCAAAGTCGAGGGGCTGGAGTGCTCTTTCTAAAAAAAAAAAAAAAAAAAAAAGTGCTTTCCCTTGTCCCTTTCAGGGAGCTTTGTTTATCTGCCTTTTTCGTTAAACAAAATAGGAGCACGAGAGCTTTTACTAGGTCAGATACACCACACAGACCCAAGTACTGACTCATGCTGGGGCTGGGGGTCCACCCCCTGCATTCCTTCTAGGAGAGCCAAGTGCAAAGGTTGCATCATTAGGATGACAATCACCAGTAATGCCTTTGCTGAAATCTCTAATGGCAGCCCGCTTTCGCCCCTTTCACCCAATCACAGACTGGCTCTGCAGTTACCCTGGCAACAGACCCTCACTATTCCACGGTAACTGACAGAAAACTGTAGCATTCCCGTAGCGAAACGGAGGACCAGACAGCATTTCTCAAGACACGGCAACGCAACTTCAGACTCTGCGTTCATTATAAGAGATTAAAAAATGGTCTCCAACGTGCGACGGAAATTATGTTAACTGCAGGACTCTCAGGGAACACTCCCTGAGGCACTGTATTTGCACATTTGTAGTCTAGCTGTGGGGCCTGTGAGGCTCCAGTCCTGCCTGCTTGCTTGCTTCAGCAGTCCAGTCTATAGTCTCCCTGGACGACACGTATTAGCCATTGAGCCGTGACAATGGGAAGACCGTCCGCTTCACCTGGGGACAAGTGCTCAATGCATTCAACACAAGGAGACATGCTATCACCTGAGATTCACGGCCACTGCCAGCTGAGCAGCATTTCCTATTCCAAACAATTGTGTCGCCGTGGTAACCTGTTCCAGTTTTTCCCTTTTATTTTATACAATTAGGCGACAAATAAAGTCACCATTCCTTATTCTTTTCTTCTTCTTTGTTTCAGACAATTAGAATGGAAATTATAATTAAATTTGTGCAGGCAAAACATTTTTTTTATTTGCGAAGGTTTCATAAAGTCAGAGGGAGGCAGGGGAATTGGAGAGGTTTCCTCTGGCTTTAATAGTCTCCATGTGAGCCATTAAACAGCTTGTGTCGGATGTAAAAACAACTCTCCTCAGCTATTCTCCCTCAAACTGTCTCGCACATGCATGGCTGTGTCATCCATGGATGGTATACTACTGCCATGCAAATGCGCTCATTAATATTAATGGAGGATGTAATTCTTCCAGATGACCGAGGTTGTTTGTTGGCCTCCTTGCAGCTGGAGCCCTCGGCACTGCAGCACTCCTCACTTGGATATGTGTCCCTTTGTGTGCCGTGGTGGGTCATTTCTGCTTGCTGTTTATTTTTAGGTGTTGGGCATATTTGGGATGGAGAGACACGATTAGTGAACCAGGGCTAATTGCTTGGTGCTCAGTGAACATGTGCACTTTGCCGAGATGCGGCATTGTGAAGAGTGAGTCACATTCGCTGAGACAAACAAGTTAATCAAACCCATTTCCTGTTGAGCACAGACTCAGCCTGTGACTCAACACAAGAGCGAGTCTCTCCAGCGCTTCTCCAGCATTGCTGCCTGTTTGTGCTTTTTGTTTTGCTTTGCTGTTTTTATTAGCCTTGGCCGGGTTCGCCTTCGCCTTCGCTTCAGTAAGCCTCATCTACACTGGAATGTGTTTTATTTATAGCTGCCAGATCTTGAGTGATGTATCCGGGTTAAATGTTTCAGATAAGGACTCCCATTGAGACCAGTGACCCCTTGGCTAGCATTTAGAAGGAGGGTAGTGAGGGCTCTCAGAGCTCCATGCCCTAAAGACCTTCACTATAACCTTCTCTTTCTAACCTTTATTCACCCCTCTATCATCACCTCCAGGGTTCTGGCAGTGATGCTCTGATTGTCTTAAATTGACAATCAGTCATTAAAACTTCAATTGGACATTTTGTTACAAAAATAATTATTAAATAATTTTATTAAATAATTTTATTAAATAATTATACTTCTGATTATATGCTTATTATTATTATTATTATTATTATTATTATTATTATTATTATTATTATTATTAGAAGCAAAAACCTGATATACAGGTCTAAGAAGTTCTGCCTGATCTCTCCACCCCAGCTGACACTGAGAGAGTATATGATTAACTTATCACAAGGAGCGTTGAGTCATTATTTTAATGACTCACACTTTGAGCCCAGTAACTTAATGAGAGGAGCAGGAGCCTGTATCTAATATTAATCCATATCTGATTTACAGGTCTTCGTCCTGCTCACGGCCGTCATTTGTATTCATTTGCCTCTGCTTTATCTTTAGGTTTATATAAAAATAAAGCAGAGGCGAATATTTATATGGGCTGATTTCATTTTTGCCAGGCGGAGCATCTTCTTATAGATATTGGCCGGTACAATAAGTGGTGATGCGCAGTTATTGGGGCACGGCGAGGGCCCCAGCAGCAGCTGGGTGAAGGGTGGGATAATGATGTATGTAGGCCTGTTCCTCGCTGGGACTGTGCAAGGCCTGTGTGGTTTTTATTACTGCTGTGCCATACAATCCCAAGGACAAAGGCGCCTGTGACTTCCAATTTTCCGCAGGGCTTCAGAGAACAATTAGATGAGAGCAGAAGTACAACTGCAGTTGAGCCTCCGGATACAGACTGACACACACACACACACACACACACACACACCCTGTCACACACTCATTTGCCATTCCTCACTTTCTTACCTTCTCCTTTCTAACTCCTTCTCTTGGTTTTGCCCTCCTGTGTCCCCTTCTTTTGCTCCTCCCTGCTCCCAGTGTTCACATTCCCTTATGTATTTTCAGAGAATGAGCAGTACATGCTGTCTCTCTCCCATAGCTCAACTATAGCCCCCGCCCCTCCCACTGCTGTACTGTATGTTCAGTCCACTGCACTGCACACAGCTGTGCTGAACAACTGTGCCAATTACAGGTGGGGGGAGAACAAGGCACAGAAATGCACGAATTATTAAATTACCCATGTTTGCCCAAAATTACAAACCTAACTTACAAAGACAGATTACAAAGAACACAAATGTTTAAAGGAGAAAAACAGCAAAAGCTTAGGACACAAAAGTTATGTATACTTAAGAGCACTTTTGGGCCACTGACAATGGAGTAAAACAGATTACAGCCCAACACTGTCTACCTAATTATATGTTTTATCATTGCAGTCACAATAGAGTGCCCCTGCCCTAGCCCGGGCTCATGTAGATGCATCTGTTCTCCACTCTTTTAATGAGGGACATAAAAAATCATCACAGCCCTGTTATTTTTTATATCCGCCAAGACCAAATTACAATTCCAAGCATTGCACGATACAACAAGGGAGGGCGGCAGTGCTCCTTTTTTAAGCCTTGGATTACTTTAAATGCATTAAAAGTGTGTGTGTGTGGGGCGGGGGGGTTCCTGTTTTTTCTTATCACATTCAGGCACATGTCTCAAGGCAGGCCGGCTACATGGTACAGTACATGGCCGGTCGAGGCCTCTCTCCTGCATCGGCTTGCACCACACGTCCTTCTGAGCGGAGTCAGGCCAGTCTCTTTAATGCCAGGCTGCCAGTCCATCACCTGGAGCACACTTTAAAGGGGTTTAGCCTGGTCCTCCCTTGGCGACAATCAAGAGCAACTGGAAAATGAACATGGTGCACCATTACTAGAGGGCCAGCGCCGCACAAACAACAGGGTAGCCAGACCAATTGACAGGTGGAATGCTTAGCTAGGGTGCGTAAATGTATAGTTATATGGCTGGCATGCTATAAGGATGTCAGGTCGATTGGGCTTGAGATGATTGCCTTTTTGGCCAGTGTACTGCTGGGAATGGAAGATGCCCAGCAGAAAACAACATGGGGGCTGAAGGCACAGAATGGTGTACTACATCAAAAAGAAATGTGTCAGCATGGGAGAGTCAGAGAGTCAGAGTCAGAGTCAGAGAGTCGTCTCATCAGAAAAGTGTTTCCGAGCTTTTTCAAGAACTCTTACAGTAGGTGTAGGAATGGTGCCCAGTGCCCCAACTCCGGGTGATAGTGAAAATGACAGTGAAGCCTCGAGGCTGCTGACCTGTGTAGAGTAATTAGGAACTGTTTACAGTCCCTGAAGCCCCTTTGCAAACCTGTTCTACTGATGCTTTATCAAGGGGGTGAAGTTTTCCACTCCAATTAGAGTTTCACGCTTCACGGGCGACATAGCGGCAGAAAGAGCATCAGGCAATCGTTTAGGCATCGATACGGGGAGTGTGGGCCCTTGGGGCCAACATAGTGTCATCACCATAGAGGGACATGTGGATCGGGAGAGAGAGACAGAGACAGAGAAAGAGAGCAAGAGAGGTGAAAAGAACAAGAGACTGGTGTTAGAGGAAAAGTGTTAACATTCTTTCCACAGAGACAAGACTGAGTAGGAAGGCCTCTTGAAGTCAGAGCTCAGACAGAGCAAGGAAAAGAGAGGAAGAGAGATAAGATAGATAGATCGAGAGAGAGCGAGAGAGATAGATAGAGAGAGAGAGAGAGAGAGAGAGAGAGAGAGAGAGAGAGAGAGAGAGAGAGAGAGAGAGAGATAGAGAGAGAGAGA
>JBBPDB010000128.1:24391247-24405077 GCA_037974465.1 Brachypetersius altus
TGGTTGCTTTAAAAGTAGACACAGTTTTCAACATTTGGCTATTTTAATTAAGTTTAATATATTTTGCCTATAACAGTATAAAAGTAGCCTGTAGTCATGATTATACAATTTCTTTATATACACACATTATGATGTCACTGTCTATTCTATTATCATATATTCTATGTTTACCAAGAGTCCATTTTAGGACCTTAACATTTTTTTTGGGATCAACCAATCACAGTCCTTGATTTGCTGCATCACCCCTAGCAACGGCGTCAACCACGCCTCCTCACTAAGATAAAGGTTTTTGTACTTTCCTTTTGCTGTAAGAAGTTTTCTGAATCACTTTTAGTCTAAGACTCACAGACAGGACTTTTTAGGCTAAGATAGGAGCTCTCTGAGAGAATTCTAAGAAGCTTCGTGAATACGGGCCCAGGAGTTTGGAACCCTTGGTTTAGGTCAAGTAAAGTAAGAATGCAACCTTTATGTCCCAAGTTGATAGAACCTCTATAGATATTTTATTACTGATACTTTTCTTCTTCTACTCGAGTGTTTTTTTTTTTAGTTCATTACCACCCCCTGGCCAGGTACGGTGCACAGATGCCTCCAAGTAACTAGTTATTCTAGCTCAGGAACAGCAGATAGGGCTATAAATATTCCAAGCAATTCAATGCATTACTTTTTAGGCATTTGTGATAAATACTATAGTTATACTAACTAAAAATGTGAACCTAAATCTAAGCGCATCCTGTTTTAGAAGGATATCCTCTTTTTTTTGTGATGCTCGTGATATAGTGCCTTCATAGGGATCGAATATATATAGATTTTTTTGGCAAACTATTCACGAGATTACTTAATGGGGCTGTAGGTGAGGCCATGATGAACATTCATTTGTAATATACACTCATTTTCATAACCTCTAAAACAAAACGGCATGGTAACTGTTTCGAAAGCAGGTGGTTAGGCGACCCTTAAAGACTGAACTGCCTTTCCTCTGGGTAACAGCCGAAAAGTCGGTATCAGCTCTATTTTTTTGTTAACCATAACTCTTTAAAAGTCGCGGTCAAAAGTTCTCATTTTATTAAACTCTGAAAAGCGACGGCGCGCTGCGTGTCATGTGACAAACGTAGCGCGCCACGTGACCCGGTCAAAACGAAACGGTCGGCGATGGTGAGAGTTAGCCGGCCTTTCCCTGCTAGAACAAACCCGTTTAACTTTGGTTGGAAGGTAAACAAATGGTTAACAGCATTCACCAGATGATGGTTACTTTGCTGTGCTTCGTGTCCGTAAACGGTAATAATTAAAAACATTTTTAAAAAGGCATATTTGTGTCTGAGTAGGCCTGTATTGTTAGCTAAGAGCTAACATCACCAGTTCCACCTCCACCCCTGAACCATCTCTTTGGAAGCTGCAGCAAAACATAAACTTACTTAAAATGTAAGACAGCATTTCAGGACAGTTCTTTGGGCACCTGCTGGACTCGAGGAAGAAAACCGGTCTTCATGCCGTATGATAAAGGGAACAACTTCACCATATATTTTGGCTTGACAGAATGAACGGTGAGTGGGACGTGAAGTAAGAATTTGGTCGGATTTCTATTTTGAGAAAGGAGAAGGGCGCCCTGCTCTCGGTCGTAGGTAAATTAGCACCGCCACCACACACGCACATCCCCAATGATTAAGTAACGATATTAGTTTTGGTTTTGACCACAGATGTCTTGGTGTTGTACGACTAAGAATGGGGCTGCTACACGTTTCAGGTCGGAAATGAGCAAAAGTGAAATTAAATCCCCGCTGTGCAGCACAAGGGCTCAGAAAGAATAGCCTACATCTTTGAACGAGTCTTTTCCTTTTTGGCTTATTCGCACTCGCATTTGGGTTTGCGTGTGTCTGGTTGAGTGTTTTGTTAGTGACCTGTGCCTTTAAAAACGATACTACATTTTACAAGCACTGGATTAATTACAAAAGTATGGTTCGATTGTTTTTGGAAACAATCCACGTCTTATGTCAGTGCAGATGATGCAGACACAAGACATGCAAAGTAGAGCTAAAGGTTTGCTAGAGAATGAGATTTATAGTTGGAGAGTTAATGCCTTTTGTGAGGAGGGATAATTGCATAATCTTAAACTAGACATTTGTCTTTCAGGCACACAGCAGAATGACCCAAAAAGGCAACACCTACTAGAGAGACTATTGGATGCAGTTAAGCAGGTATAGAGAACTGATTTTAATAAATCCTCCAAGATCACTCATGCTCTGTGAAATTGTTGTAATTTGTTCGGCTGTATAAAAAATAATATCATTTTGCAGTGTCAAATCCGCTTTGGTGGAAGGAAGGAGATTGCCTCGGACTCTGACAGCAGGTCAGATGTTAATTTTGTTTTGTGTTTTATTTTCTTTGTGTTTGATCATGTCAACATGCTGTTAGAGAAGTTTATTTGTCATATTTTCTTAGTTTTATAAAGTAAATAATTAAAATCCCTTTAAAAAAATGGCCAGCATGCTTTTATTTTCTAGGATCTAGGTCCCCCCCATGACCTTGACCTTGGAAAAAGTCCAAGGTTTTCCAAATAAGGGTGGGAACAGCTGCCATAGCAAGTTAGATATGAGTGAATTGCTTGAGTCTGTCCCTGAAGACACCAGAAGTTTGTGTTTGCACTTTGGCCTTTTTCGTTGTTTTTTTCCCCCGCTTAATTACCCTTTAGCATCGGCTTGTTGTGGTTTGTGTTGCCATGGCGTGTCTGTTCATATGAGTATTCACTGATGTGTGTGTTTTCAGAGTGATATGCCTGTGTGCCCAGTTTGAGGCAGTCCTTCAGCACGGCCTGAAGAAGAGCCGGGGTCTGGCCCTCACTGCAGCAGCCATAAAACATGCAGCGGGTTTCACCAACAAGACAGAAACAGGTAGCTGTGTGGTTCTGAAAAGCAGTCATCTTGATTCGTAAGTGATGATTTGGGCGAAAACTAAACATGCGCAGTTATTCCGCTTACCCCAGAAATCTTGTCTATAAGCCCAAGACATGTTTGCTTCTGCAGTGCTCTGGCGCTATTAGGCAACAAACTAGTCAAATGAGACGTTTTGTTGATTTTATAACTGAAAATAAGTACATATCCTTGACATTTAACATTTGGGGAAAACTTGGCCTGATTCTCTGCAGAAACGGAGACCCAACATTGTAGAAACACTTAGAGGAAAGGTGAGGTAGACCCATCAGCTTTCAGCAGGCATATCCGAAAGGCCTGTTAGGAAACATGAATGCCATGTCTGTAGTTTCTGCAGGTCTTCAGGTACTACAGCACAGCATTTTACCTTTTAGCTTATAGCTCCTGAGCCTGCCCATAGCCTGCCCATGTTATACCTTGTGTCAAACCAAACAATGGGCCTTATAAACCATTAAGCCCCACCCACTTGATTTTGGAACAGATGACATAATATGCAAAACCCTTTAAACCAACTGGTCTTGTTTTTTTTTTTTTTTTTTTTTGTTATTCATTCAGCTTACATATTATTAAATTCTCTAAAGCTACTTGCAGCTACTTTTTTCTTGCACTTGACTTATTTTGAGCTAGGGAATATATTATGGAAGATTATAAGCTCAAAAATTCAAATGGCTGTTCATTTTGCACTCGTCAATTCAGTATTCAGTATCTGAGCATGTAGTTACATGTGGAAAGGGCTGATTCGATCCTTAATTCAGATCAAACATATTTTGAATAAAAAATAGAATACTCACTGAATTGCATTTTGTATTGCCCCTTTTTTCAATCGGGAGTTCATTTTGCAATGAAATTTGCAAATCCCGTATTATAGTGCTTATGTTTAACCCAAACGTTGTTAAAAGGATGACTTGAACACAGGAATGCTTAGCTTTGTTGCTAGGTTAAGATTTATGAACTGAGATGGATTTATTTAGGAAACCTCCAAAGTTTGAGAAAAGTTAATTGAACAGCTAACAACAATGTAAATAGTTAGGCTGACTTGAGTGCATAGCTTTGCTAGCTTAGCCTGGCTTAGCTAAGGTTAATATTAGGGATGCACCGAAATGATTTTTATGGAACGAAACCAAAAACCGAAAAATGAGAAAACACCGAAGGAAAATATTATTATTAAAAGAATCTGTTACAAAACTATGAACATATTTATTTAGCATTCAAACAATGCACAATATAAAATACAATTTGAAACAAAATGTTTTACTCAGTCCCACTCATGAATAGCCTAAAAGTAAGATTATTATACAATTAAATATCTTCAGTTATAAAACAAGTATCCAAGTGTATTTTAATATTCTGAATGCAGTGCATGAACAAAGTGCGTTCAGAACAAGTGCTTTAAAAACTGGTGACAGATAGAACAACAGTCTCTGGAGTCCGTTAACAAAACAGTGTATTAAAACAGAGACTGGCATCCCACATCTTAACCATAATCACTGGAAAACTTTATTGCCTTTTCAAAAACACAGAGTGAGTGTGTCACGAGGGCTAGGTCTAACTGGCCCTCGTGATTTACCTCGGGGCGAGGAACACTCAAAATAAGAGTACTCTAAACACAGGACAGAAACAAACAGAACAGAGGATAAAAACTGAAAAACAGTGGCCACTAGCGGCCACCAGCTGTGACAATAGCATAAAAATACTGGGCCAAATATCCAGTTCATTCCTACTTGCTATGTAGCACTTTATTTAATTCATTAACTAATGTTTTGTGTAAAAAGTACATGTCAGTTTGGCCTATTAAAACCAAATAATGATCATCTTAAACATCTTTTATCATTTTTAATTAATTTGCAACTGACTTTGGTTCATTTAGCCCATACAATGCAATGTTTGGGTATCCAATAACAACAACAACAACAACAACAACAACAACAATAATAATAATAATAATAATAATAATAATAATAATAATAATAATAATACATTGGAATCAGCCATAGATATTCCACCTCTTGTGTGTACTGATATACAATGACTCAGTCCGTCCGAGTTTATAATTGCAACTATCAAATTTGTAATCATTTTAAAACAGTCTTCAATCATAGGTACCTTAAAGATTTATGGTAGTAGGGTGGGAAAAGGGAAGGGTGGAACTGCTGTGGAATCTTTCAGACCCAGCAGTGGGGTGCAGTCATTAGCTTTGAAGCACAGGCCTCTCATCTCTGCTTGGGCTGGCGGGACAGTAAAAGGGCGAGCTAGAAACTGTCATCATTAGGGCAAGTCCTTCCTTACTTTAAGCCCGAAATCAGTTGGGTACTTCCACGCCTGCCAGTCAAGCAGACATGGTGGCTGTAGGCGCTCTTAGAAAACCCCACATGCTCCTAGACATTTCAACTGCCCAAGCCACTGCAGCATTAAAAAACAACATATATCACCCGTTATATTTCACAAATAAGGCTCACATGGAATTTGGTTGGCCATTTGCTCATGAATACCCAACAACTGCAATGAATATGCATGTGGGCGGTAAAGCGGCAGTATCAGTGCTGAGATTTATGACTTTGCATGGGACATAATTACAAAAACAAGACACAAGCTGGCCACTGGCGACAAAATAGGGGGCTCAATATATTCAAGCCATCAACTAGAGCAGAATTTGTAACAAATTCTATGATGACTATGATTAATATTCGCAGGTAATTTATTTATGACCGAAATTAGGCAGGGGAACATGGGTCTAGTGGTATGCACAGAAAGGTATGGACTTTGCAAAGAAGACAAATTAATCGCTTTGATCTGAAGTGAGCGGAGTTCATTTCTGTTCATTCAGAGGTTTCAAACAGTTGCTTTGATTTAGAATTTCCACATTTAGTTTTTTCCTACCCATGATTTAAATGATTTTCTCTCTCATATCCAGCAATAAAAGCTGTGATAAAAGTTCATTACACACAAAGCTGATGTAACCTACAGTCATAGCAGGGGCCTGGCCCATATTCCAGTTTGAAAGGCGTGGAATCCATTTTTTTTTCAGGCTGTCCAATTGGAAAGATCCTACTTTAATGTCCCAGACACAATTATTCTAATTGTATATTTTAATATTTTTATAAGGACACAAAAGTAATAAAAAACACTCAAATTGTATATGAAATGAAAACTGTATTTTACGTTTTGAATGGTTACGTTTCCACGCTACACACTGCAAATCTGCAAATGTATACAGTACATTTTGTGTATATATTATACATAATGGGGTATAAACCATTTGCTGTTTGACTCTCTGCAGGACTATAATCTCACAAAGGCATCATTTTAACCAACATCCCTGCTTGCCTGCTATTATTAGAATGTGCAATCTGCAATTTTAGTTTTTCCACACAATGAAATTCTCCCCTAAGCCCTTTCTCCAATAATGCATAGTGGGACTGAGTGCATTATACACAGAATTGTCGACAGTATGGTGTGAAAATGCAGTGCTTAATATGTAGTGGCTTGGTAACTCAGTGGCTCCTGCTAAGAATCGACAATTAACATTAGTCTGTGGTCACCTTCTTTTTTTCTTTACCATGCCCAGTAAGTAACCCAGCCTAGTGAAAAATTGAACATATGAGGATATTGAACTGAAAATGCATAAATGATTCCAGTGTGGTACCAAAGAAAGAAAGGAACAATGGATCAATTTTCTGGTATGCAACATTCAGTCTTACAGCCTCAACTCTGAAGCCTCAAAAATGTGTGTGCTGTTCTTCTGTGCAAAAGAAAGCCTAGAGCGTTCATCACAGAAAAAAAAAATCAAATTTTCACCGATCACCCTGTGGTGTCTGGCACCAAGACAGTAGCTGCATATTCTTGTAAATAGTGAGGTGGGGCCTCCATGGATCCGTTGCCCAGCATATCCCACAGATGCTTGATCGAAATGATATCCAGGCAATTTGGAGGTGCAGTTCAAACAATTTCTGCAGTGTGGCATGGCACATTACACTCTGCAGAGTGTTGCCATTAAGTGGTGTACTTGGTCTGTAACCATGTTTAGATAGGGAGTACAGGTCAAGGTAACGTTCACATGAATGTTCAGACCCTAGGCTGCCCACCAGGACGTTGCCCAGAGCATCACACTGCCTCCACCAGCTTGCCTTTTTCCCATAGTGCAACCACTGTTTATCAGGAACCTGCTATTTTGGAGAAGCTCTGACCTGTCTAGGCATCAGTTTGGCCTAGTCTGAGTCAAATAGACTCAGATCATTATGCTTGTCCATTTTTCCTGCTGTCAGAATATTTGGCAACAGTCTTATGAAGAAAGGTCCCAAAAATAGTCCTTTGAAGTTAAAGGACAGTAAAAGAATCATTTTTGTCTCAGTCAAATATCGTTCAATAGGTGATTCAGGAATGGATGGGACCGTTTTTTTGTGTGAAGGAGTTCAAGAGTTCAAGAACTTGCCTGACATTTTAGCTCGTCACCGTGTCAGTCCAAATATATCAGTGGTTGCTTTATTTTAGGAGAATTGTGGGGGTTATATTGCGTCAGCTGATGGACTCGCCTTTAACAGTAAAGGCTGGACGTAGCAAAAATGGTTTAAAAGGTAATGTAGAATTTTTCTACCGCTGTCTTGGATGTTTCATCAGAGTGTCACTTTCCTGAGCTGAATCATATACGATTATTGCTGTGCTGGTGCAGTTTGGCTATGCTGCTTTGTGCTTCAGTGGCACCTACATTTCCTTGACATTCAGATTTTAGCTCCTGCCTTGCTCAGCTCCTGCTTCAGAGTCCCTTATATTTATCACCTCATGAAATTCGTTCCACAAAAATACTTTATATGTGATAGATATCCCGCCCCTGTGTGTGAATCCAGCTTGGGCTGTTCAACGCTTGCTGTGTAAAAGTATGGCCATCTCTTTGCCTCTGCTCTAGTGCAGAGCCTGTTTGTGCGGGCTGTTTGATAAGAGAGGGCTTCCAGCTCCCACTTTGCGGCCTTCTGTAGCACATGCAGCCTAGACTGATAAAGCTGATGAAACCTCCTACAGTCACAGCGACAACACACACACACCAGCAGCTGCAACGGCATAGGTAAGCACACACATATCCCAGCACATTTCAGTGATGAATCTACTAAAAGGGCTGCACTATATACTGTTTGTTAATTGACCTGTCTGTGCTCTGCCCATAGCTGTGTTTCTTCATAGCTACAGAGAGTCTGCAGGTATTCAGGCTGTAGGATCTTACTCTTCTTATTGACTTTATTTTCTTTCTTCTCCGTTTCGAATCATTTAGTGGGAAGGGTTTATTGTGGACACATATGGACAAATATGGACTAAATAACTAAACACTGTGGGAAGCATTTACACACACACACACGGACATAAAATTGAAAAAAAGGACAAATCTCTTAGTTACTGAATTCAGGTGGCCCCTTACTTCCAGTGAAGGGCAATCTTAATGCTTCATCCTCATAGACATTTTGGACAACACCATGCTTCCAAGTTTATGGACACAGTTTGGGGAAGATCCTTTTCTATTCCAGCATGACTGTGTCCCAGTGTACAAAGCAAAGTCCATTAAGACATGGTTTCTGAGAACCGAACTGTATTACCGCCACTATTCCAGTGGTGGGGGTAATATAATAAAGTTGTATAAAACGAAGAAGAAGAAGCTGCTGCAGCATGTAGCCTGCTGTAGCCCCCTCCCCCATTTTCAACAGTTATCTCAGTTTATTTAGTATTAGCAAGCTGTGCCCTGTCTAAATGTGTGGGTAGAGAGAGTTTCTTTTGTGTACGAGTGTTTGTTTTCACTCGCCGAACACTGCTATGGCTAACTGTTAATGCTAATGGTTTTTTAAGCAATAAAGTTTTCTGATTCGAATGATTTATTTACCTTTGCATTTACCTTTAAAGGTAATGCATTAAACTGAGTTTAACATGAAATTAAAGTGTTCTGGGAGCATATGTGAGGGCATATTTAGGGTTTTTACAATATAAAAATAGGCATTAAGGCGTTTTTTTCACTATACACAGGTGCTCTTGGAACATAACCCCACGAAAAGCGGTTTCATTATACATGCCATGATATAAACTTTTATGGTGCCACATACTGAATTTTTATTCAGCATACCACACACTGTGGTGTATAAAGTCAAACTAAATAGCAATAATTATGCTCAGAAAAGCTTATGTGAAGATGTATATTTTATGATAACAATGCATATCGTATGCAAATAAGGTGTGGGGATGCTAAATTGCCCCTAGCTGTGACTGTATTTTTGTCTGTGTTTCTGCCCTGCGGTGGACTAGCAACCTGTCTGCCTGTGGACAGACCTGCCTGCTGGTGTTTCTCCAACTTTTCTTCTATGAGCACTAGAACACCCCCCATAACCCTGGTTAGAATAAGCATCTCAGAAAATGAAAGACTGATTGTGAATATTGTCATAGCTCTATAATGCTCTCTAAACGTAGAGACTATAAAAGAACAGCATGTCAGTAAAGCATGAATAGGTCAGTCATCACTGCATCATTTCTTTACATTGTAATATACCTTCCAAACTAATTATAGTACTTTTCTTGAGTACCCTGGGCAATCACAGTACTAGAGTGTTCCTGCGATGATATTTAGGTAAAATGCTGCTCATTCTGTGACCCTGTTACATTATTGATTCACCAGTGTGATTTTTAGTATATTGCAAGTTGCATTGCAACTGCAATATGCAGCAATTTTATTGCAATACCACGCAAGGCTTATCCACACACTAGCAGGCTTTAATAGCACAGCTACACAAACCCAGAAGAAGTAGAGTAGGGTCCCTTTTTGTCCCTTCGCCATGAAAGAATGATTATGACAAGTACTATGTGAGTGTAGTGTGTATGAGTTGGTCTTTTGGGGAACACATGCGTAAATAGTGGAGAAAATTTGGGCACACGCACACTAGCACAGCAGTGTAAACTCCCCCGGCAGTGGTGCCTGGGCTTGGATAAACACGCTGTTTATCAGGGCCGGGTTTTATGTTTTGGGTACTCTCTGGTGCAAGGTTGTGGCTGTTTAATAATGTATACAATGGAGGGCTGCTTTTTCTCTCTACAACCATAAAACACAGATTTTACAGGTTTACTTACAGAACATCATTACTTTCTTTCTAGACATAAATCACTATTGCCAGCCGTTAGTTTGCGTAGAACATTTCTGGCCACTTTAAATGTGTTAACATTTCTAGTAAAACCCTGTAATGGTGCAGCGCTGTAAAGTGGCATGTCTGAAGTTGCATTATGAAGCTTTCGCATTGCCACTTTCTGACACGTGGCTTTTTAAAAAGTAGAGACGAGGATGCTTTACAAAGCCCGCGTCGCGCATTAGCCTCAACCTGTCAATCAAAGCTGTTGTCTTTGACAGACGGCTCCTTAAATAAACACATCCCTCTCTGATGAGCAAGTGCTCTGAAAAAAAAAAGGACTAAAAAACTAATATTCGGGGCCTGTCAAGCTGAAGGTGACATGGCACATTGCTTGTGATTTCAATGCAACTTGGCGCACTGTTGTCTCTTTTTTCCCCACCATTGTTAGTCAAGGCCTGTCATACTCCCTAGAAATCCCGCAACAACAAATGTCACCCTCCCCCCCACGCCTCGTATAACGTTAAAGCTTTGACTTCATCTCACCACGTCGACTACAACATTCATAAGTTTTGACTGCTTTTGTTTCTACTTTTTTCCCTCTCAAAGACCCTTTCGAAGACTCTGCACTTCATAATCGAAGACTGATGCAATGCAGTGTATCTTCTCTCAGCCAGTGTGCATGCAGATGGAGTCTCACGCTCTGTTATGTTAAACAGACACGGGCCATCTTCCTAAATGGAGGTGCGCGGCAGCTGCGGCTCGGTAAAAGCGATAAATTATTCATGCCTTTCATCACCAAAACTATTATCAGCCAGAGCTATTAGGCTATGATGGTCAGCCATCATTTCCCTCACGCCTGAAGTTCAATCTTCATATTAAATGTACACGGGGACGGCAGCTTTTTGTTATGTGTGGCCCTCGTTATGTTTGCTAAACGGCATTAGGAAATTATCAGGGAGTCCATGAATAGCTTTTTAAACAAGCCGCACAAATTACGCACTTCAGCGTGAAAACAGCGTTTGAGGGGCGGGTCATTTGTATTCGTGGCACGTCCTTCTGACGCGGCCCCTGATACAAGAGTAAGAGAGGAAACATGCTTATCTGTTTTTGCACAGAAACCAGAGGAATGTCAGTAATGCCCCCTGCTCCCTCCCCATCTCTCTTTCTCTCGCTCTCTCTCTCCCCTGCTGCCTCTTCTTTTCTTGTCTCCCACCTTATCTGTCCCTGTCTTTCCTTTTCTCCCTATCTCCTTCTGTTCCATCTCTTCCTTTCTTTGTCCCGTCTTTCCCTCTCTCTCTCCCTCTCTCTCTCTCTCTCTCTGTCTTCGCCTGCTCCATGCTGGCTGAGCTCATTACAGGTCGCTCTGTGCTGTTCTCACGTTTAGCCTTTCCTTGCTCCTTGTGTCCATGGTCGCTCAACCCACCTCTCTCTTTTTCTCGATATCACATACTGATGTGCACACACATACACACATTCACACACACACACATGCACGCACTTGCACATTCACTGCAGTACTCCTGTATCCACAGCAGGCCCACGCGCGCTACTTTACACATCATAGACTCGAGGTGCCCTCGTTCCAGGCCCAGTCAGCTCCCGTAATTAAAAGAAAGCTTCTATTGTTGCACGGCCCAACAAGCTAGCCTGGGTCTGACTATTTTTTTTAGTAAACAGTGGGGCAGTTAATTATTGTGCACTCACCTCTACAATCCTCGGTATCACACTGTTAGTAATGACAGCATGGTCAGTAATTAATGGCTGTATTCGCACGGCCCTACTCTGTATGGCGTCTCAAAGGTAGAGTCGAGAGAAAATACCAGAGACTCTGGCTCTCTCTGACTCCCTTTACACACACGCGCGCGCGCTGACACACACTCACACACACTCACGCACACATACACATGCACACACACACACACACATACTCCTTGAATTACCTTTTTCATAAGGCTCTATCTCCATGGCAACCTACCCAAAAAGAATTTTGTTTTTTAAAAAAAAGCAGCGGCAGCAACATTACCCATGGCACCTAGCTAAAAAAAGGTAACTTTCTTCATGTCCCCTTCTGACAGTAATCACCCAGTCTGTCCTTACGGTTCATGTTTTACCTGCAGCAGTCAGTACAAGCACCCCATCGGGATAACCAGATAGCTAATTTGCTCTTACAACCAGTGGGTCGGGCCATCACTCCGTTGAGCCTACGCTTATTGGTACTGATAGCCAAGTGGAGCTTCACAATGCAACTGAACTGCATGGAAACCTGCGCTGCCAATTATCCCATTCCAGTCCTGACAGGTCCCCCACCATCCGCACCCTCGCTGCTACAGAGCAGCGAGCTCCGAGACTATCAATTAGGCCAGCAATTTTCAGGCCACGCTGTAACCTGGTCACGATCTAGCAGTAAGAGCTTGATTCACCTTCACCATTGTGGCTAATTAGAGGAACCTCAGACATTTTTGTATTGCCTGCAGCAAGCCTCAGCCTTAAAAAACGGTAATGATAATTATCAAAGTCAAACATTTTTCTAGGGATGCACTCTTTTATTGGAATCAGCAGATAACTGCTCAACAACATTATCAGCATGGGACAGATTTGATGTTATTTCAAACCAGCCTTGGGTGACGCATTAATTGTACACAACAATGTCTATTATATTCATTACTCATCCATTAATTAAATTTGTAATGCAATTAATGAAATACTTCCTATTGTTATATTACTGCTTATGAATATGCATTGGCAGATATGTGCATGGAAACTGTAAGACATCTATCATGGTGTCTCTCCAACTTTCTTTAATATTAGTGGTTTGCTTTTGATTTCTATGCACTAAAATTATGTTCTCTCTGTCCCTCAAGGCTGCATTATCAGCAAAGGTTTTGTACATTAAGTGGTAATGTGTAGCTTTCACAAGACAGGGAAGTCTAGCTATTCACTCACATTAACACAAATAACCCTGGCAGAATTATCTAGACATCTATTTTAAAAATTAGAAAGTTAAATGTTTCATGCTAAATATATAATGAAATGCTAATTATTTTGTATCTTAAATAAAATATGTCTTTGCAAAATATTATTCAGCCTTAAATGAAGCATTATGATATGCATACTGTAATTGTTTTTATTCTGTTTAAATTATAGTGCTAATAGATTATGATCAAATTTTACTCAGCCTGTTTGAAAACTTGGATGTCTGTGTATAGCTTGCTGCTTAATTTCTGCCTATGTCACACTTAGTCACTGACTCACTCTGTGCGTGTGTGCCAGTAAAAATTAGATGGACATGGGAAAGGAGCAGCAGCTGTTTGTTGCATTCTTCATTTCATCTGTCTGTCTTTCTACGAGCCGTATGTGGAAGCAGTGTGATGGAGTTCGGACCATAGGGGAAGCAGGCAGAGCAGGGCTTCTAGGGTTTCATCAACCTGCACCGGGCCGAGATGAAGAGATGCAAGCTAAGGCGTCGACGAGGGCTCTTTCTGTGCACTGCAGAGTGCTGTAGCTGTGTGATGTGGGCCTTACGAGGCAAACGAAGCTGCAGTTAGAATCTGCTCTGAGGACATGGGCATGCCTTTTTCATCTTTAGCCATATATGCTTCTTTCATCTCTTTTATCCACACTTTGCATTGAATTTTTTTTTTGACAGTCACTCTGCAATGCATGAACTGGCTAAAGTCACAGCATGATGCTGAGTGACAGAATATTCCTCTCTTGACAGACTATATATATATATACATATATAATATATATATATTAGAGGTGGGCATAGATTAATTTTTTTAACGCCGTTAATCTCATTGGAATCTTGGCGTTAACAG
>JBBPDB010000128.1:24408203-24426259 GCA_037974465.1 Brachypetersius altus
GGCGCACTTTCAGACGGACCTTTGCCACGATCATTCGGTGGTCTGTCCAGCACTCTGCACCTCTCATGGCACGTGTTATGAGCACATCCCTGGTGTCACAGCTTCTCACTATTACATAATCTATCAGGTGCCAGTGTTTGGAACGTGGGTGCATCCATGATGTTTTATACTTCGCCTTCTGTTGAAAGATGGTATTGGTAATGGTCAGATTGAACTCTGAGCAGAGGGCCAGTAATCTCATGCCATTTGAGTTGGCCTGACCAATCCCATGTTTGCCAAGCACTCCTTTCCATATTGCAAAGTTCCGGCCTACTCGGGCGTTAAAGTCACCGAGCAGAATGATCTTGTCATTCCTCGGAATTCTGCAAAGAGCCTCATCTAGTGACTGATAGAAGAAGTCCTTTATCTCACTGTTGGAGGGCATGGTTGGAGCATATATGCTAAGGAGTGTGGCAAATCTCTTATTCACCAGGGGGATGCGAAGGGTCATCAGTCTTTCGCTGATGCCCACAGGTGTTTCAGTGAGCCTTGGCAGCAGTGTGTTCTTAATAGCTAGTCCCACACCATGCAGATGTTGTCCGCCATTAGGGTAGCCTTTCCAAAAAAAGGTGTATCCCATCCCCTCCTCTGTTAATGAGCCTTCATCCAGTAGCCTGGTTTCACTCAGAGCCGCGATGTCAATGTTATAGCGACTCAGCTCAGCCGCAATCAGTGCTGTTCTTCGTTGGGGTCTTTCAGAGTTGCCATGCATGTCCAGGAGGGTTCTTATGTTCCATGTTGCCAGTTTCAGGTTATAAGATTTATTTTTTCTTTTTCGACCGCAGTGGTGGAATGACCTGACAGGCGCGGTAACCTGTCCAGGTTTGAGTTGAGTGGCGTTTTTTAGGCCACCTTTTCTAGGCCCTTCCTCAGATTGAGGTGAGCAGTGGGATCCCTAAATAGGGCTGCTCAGTCACACAGGGGTCTGCCGAAGACATCTGCCACTCAGTCCCAGATGTCGGCGACCAATACCCTGTGCCGCTGCCGTGCAGGGCTCCAGCTAAGAGCTTCCAGTCCATTCGTACCTGCTCCCGTTGCCAGAAACCCCATCGCCGCCAGACTTCAACCAGATGTAGGTCCAGGAAGTATTCACCGTGGTCAGAGGTGTAAACCTGCGCAGGGAGAATTTTTTGAGTGCCAGAGGAGTTGCGCAATCTTCAATTGCACTATCTTCACCATGATGAGGTAAGCCTGGTGGCATGGGTGGGCCCAAGACGACCAGTTCCTCATCATAGCTGCAGGAGGCTGCCGGGTCCTTGTTCTGTTTAGGCCCGCCTTTGCGCACCGCCAGCGCATTGCTTTTCTGTAGGGGTGTGCTCCCTTAGCCTTACCTCAGTAGGTTACCCACAAGGCAGTGGGGCTATTTACCCAGTAGCTGGGGCAGTGGTTGACCGGGCCCAAGGCATTTCCACGAGTAGTGGGCTTGCACACCGCGTCTCTGGGGCCCACTGCTGCTCCGAGATCCCTTGCAGTTTTGCCTGGGACTATAAAGTACCCAGTTACCGTGTGTGGCCGCGAGGAGGCACTGCAAGAGTCTTGGCGGTGGAGAGGCTGTGTACTGGCAAGAGAAGACTTACGCACTCGGCTCCTCCTTTCACCCCTAGGGGCTAGCCAGCGGCAGTAGCTGAAAGCAGAGAGTTGCAAGCAGAAAGCAACATGCAGCATGCAACATGCATTTACTACAAGCACTAGCTACAAGCTCCTCTAGCTACAACCCTGCTACACTAGACGCTTCACACACGCCCTGTGTGAATACACACACACACACAAACACACATACACACGCAAACACATACATACATATACAAATATACACATGGTTTTTACATATCAGGGCATACTTTTCCTCCAGGTCTGGTTTGCTTGCTAGCCAGCACATTCTCATTTATTCTAGGTAATAATTGGTGGTACACATGTCACTTGTTTAAGTTATCAAATTAATTGAATATTATTGAATATTTGTTGCAACCCTAATAAGAAGAAATTAGCTTTTGCAAGTATTCTTGGCAAACCATCTTTAATCAAAGAAGAGTCCCTTTGACTCGTAAAAGTTTCAAAAGCTAGGCCATGCCATGCTCCTACAACTTATGTTTTACAAACATCTTCAGTTATTTCTTATGTTTTACAAACATCTTCAGTTAGTCTTCAGTTATTTAGTCTGTGTTGGGGGATCTCCTGGTCGAAGAGATTTAACTCTCCTTCAAGATATTTAAATTCTTTATTCCCATTTAAAGTGTACAATCTAACCCAGTACCACCTGCAGCCCCATTTAATGATGCTTCCATTTCTGTACTCGTGTGTGGTGTTGAAATCGATATGTGAGCCCTCTCTCTTATAACCCAGATAAACCATTTTCAAAAATTCTATTGTGTTGTTTGACCTGAGACATTCCGATGTATATAAGTTTGTGTCTGTCAGTTATTCCTCATGTCTCCATCACCTCATCACCCCAACCCTTTTCCCTTATCTGTTTTACTCTGCTCGGATTCAGACCAAGGAGGCCATCGTGCCTATTTGCTTTGCCTTTTGTTTTCTTTAATAAAAGCCTGAAACCTCATCATGGAACCCTGTCTGCCTGATTCATCCCGATCCCTTAGAGGAAACGCATGGCCGGGGTGCTCGCACGCCCGGTCGTGACAATAAGGTGCTTGTGTGGGAAATTAACAGACACTGGCATGGAGTCATACTCATAGAGGGGCTGATAATAAATTGCAGTGCTCTCTGTTTTTTTTTGTTTTTTTTGCATTTATTCATTTATCTATGCTGAATATTACAATATGCAATATTTTATATGAAATAAAAAAATATATAAAATTAATTATATGCTATTATTACTTGTCTTTAAAAGCACGTATTTTGAAAAAAGCCCATTCAGGAATCTGTATTGAAGAACTGAATTACTGTTTGGGTAAACAGTGCAGGAAAATGGAGGAAATATAGTATGCAGGCTAACATTTCAGTGACACCGCAATATTATTGTAATATTTATACTCATATTTGTGAGTAAGCAAGCTTTCACACACTTTGCCACTCTAACGTCTTAACGTGAACTTTGCCAAGAGCATTGTTAAGGACATGAGAAATCAGAGATAGAATGGTTTAATAACAAACTAGGTCTCAGTCAGCATGTTTTGAAGAGAATGGTGAAGTGAGAAGATACTTTCACAACACTGTGATTTAAAACAGATAGAAAATTATAACTATATTCAGT
Source organism: Brachypetersius altus (assembly GCA_037974465.1). Classification (NCBI taxonomy): domain Eukaryota; kingdom Metazoa; phylum Chordata; class Actinopteri; order Characiformes; family Alestidae; genus Brachypetersius; species Brachypetersius altus. The sequence continues at coordinate 24,411,454 of JBBPDB010000128.1, forward strand.
GTTTCTTTCTAGAATTGTATGATGACATATAAAAAACTCTAGCTGTATGTGTTAAATATGGTAGTGGACATGTTGTAATCAATTCGAGATGAATGACCACTGTTTAATGAACTTGACTAATTAAGGTCTGTAAAAGCACTAAACCTTTAAAACACCATGCAACACTACTCTCTTTACCCGAATAATGATGTAGGAGTTTAGTGCTCTCCAACAAGCTATATTTCACAGTCCTGTGTGAAATGTTTTTGTGGTGAAGCTTTCCTCTATCATTGTGAGATTGTGAGTTTGATCACTCTTTGAACCCAGTGGTGCCACCCGTGGCAAGAAAGTCCAAGAGAATGCAATTGTCTTCACTCTCTGTGGGTGGGTAGGATGTACCCCCACTACCTCCAAACCCAGTGCAATGCTATCCAGAACAGAGTTTGAAATTGCTACTATTCAAGTATTATATGCACCATGCACTCTTAACTTGTACGACTTATGGAAATAACTAAATCTAAACTGATATTGAAATAGCTACATTACCTGCTATACCATAGTGCACTTACATCATCAACACTTCATGCTCTAACTTACACATTCTTAGCTCAGTCACATCCCAGTCTGGACAAATCCCACTAAGTGCTTCACAGTTTCCCCAATCATTGACATAGTCATAAACAGTCCCATAAAATAACATGTAACTGGGATTGTAAAGGCAGTAATAAAGTGTCATTCTATAAATGAAAGCTGCCAGAAAGAGGGATTAATTAGGCTACCCGCCAGAGTACAGGAGCTATGGTCTGCTCTCTATTGCAACAGAAGAGGATAAAGACATATCTGGAGGAGAAAAAACAATCATTCAGGAGATCAAACAATCAGCACTGTTCTGAAACCTTTTGACAAGTTAATGTGATGCTACTGGCCTAGGAGTGGGCAATGTGAAAGTTATTATTATAGTTATAAATGACATCACAATGTGCTTTTGTTAAGGAAAGCATAAATATTTTGACAACCAAAAACCTCCTAACATGTTGAGCTAAAATAAAAGGATTAAAACAGAGTATCACAGTCTATTTTTATGAATGAATAATAATGAGAATAGTGATTAAAAACATGTTTTTGCACTAGTCAGCACAAATGTGTTGAGTCGCAGCAGATAAATAGTGAGAAATGTCTGCCATGTTTCAAGGATTCCTCGAGAGACATCAGACAAGCGAGTTGTAATCACTGTTCATTCAAGTATCTAGATGGCACACAAAGCTCAATGGCTTCTCCACTAGACGGTTGAAATCACTTGAAAAACACTCATTGTGCGAAAACAACTGAAAACTACAGAAGCTAAAAGGAAAGCCACTGCAAGCCTTTTTTTGGAACAACAAAATAATTCAGAAATAATATTACAGAATTAACTGCAAACCCGTCGTTTTTGTTGACGATGCTGGATTTGCACACTGTGGTTTTTGAAGTGTCCTGAAGATCAGCCAAGGATTTTCATTTTACTAGAATCATCAGTACTAGAACAATGAACAACTGCATGCATCATAAATACTAGACCTATAAAGAGCCTATAAACAACAACAGTCGAGTTTAATAGAAACATGTAGTTTATTTGTCGTCTGCTGATGTCAGATCATATTATCACTGTCCTCTTTAAATATGACATTTACATTATATTAAATATGGCACCATTGGTTTGTTGGGGCATTCTGTTCATTTTTGTTTGCAAAACTAAATTTGTTTGCAAAACTAAATGTTGTGATACTCACACTTTAAACGTCTCGAACTATTCAGATGTTATATTTTTGCAGTGAGCCCAACCATAATTGACATTGACAATTAAAGTTTGCAATAAAGTGTATGTACTACATTAAAAATGTATGTACCTTAGGAAATTGCTTTTGATAACAGTAGGGGTCGAAAAAGATCCAAACAAATTCAACACGGGTATATCCATAATTCAAGGTATAGAAATGAAAAGTCTAAGAAATTCAGGGAACAAGAACAAAGAGAAGCAAAGGAAATATAGGAATTAAGAAATCACAGCACAGGAATCCAATATGAGGAAATCCTGAGAGCTTTGCAACCTAACAATACAAAAGTGAGCACGGAACACGAAGCATGGAGATATAGGGTGCCATGTTATCAGTCGATCAGTCAAGATATGTCTGAGGCAATTATCATCATTAACAATTTACACCACACTTCTTTGATAGTTAAGGTGGCAGAGTGGAGGACTATAACGGATCCTTAGGTGGCTAGTTCGATTCTGGCTTGAAGTAAAAAGGTTTTAAGCAATTTCCTCCAGGATCAATAAAGTTCTCTGATTCTGATTCAAACTGCATACCTTAATCAACAAACACCTTTATTTTTAAGTGATGTATCTACCCAGTATTCTAGCAATATTTAGTTGATTCAAAAAGTCGATTTAGATTATTTACTCCTATCATTTCCACGACATGCTCACTCACCCGTCCTCTTTAAGAGACTGAAGACCCTGACTAGAAGACTATTAACCTCACCAAAGCCACCACACACTTAAGTTTCGATCGCATTCTTTTGGATTCTAACATCAATAGCTGGTTTCCTTTAGCCAACTAACCTTTGTCTAGAAACCGTTATCTCTCTTTCCCCATTCAGTATTAATTACTACATGTCCCCCACACACCCTTTAAATTATCTCGTCATACAAACTGCTTCTTGTGCTATCCGGTCTTGCTATCCAGCGTTAATCTGAAGAGGAGGGCTCTTCGTTTGAATGTTGGTTCATCTTAAGGTTTCTTCCTTCTGATCAGAGGGAGTTTTCTTTGCCAGTGTCACATTTGGCTAACTCACGGAGCGCTTGGATACAGATTTCTGGAAAAGCTGCTTTGTGACAAATGTTTCTTATTTATATGTACGCATATTACTACATTGCTTTCAGTCTCATAATTTAATAATGGGATCGAGCAGACAACAAAACATAAAATTATGACCTGTTCTGAAGAACTCCCTGTAATCTTAATCAAAAAAAGTAATTAAATCAAAGGAAATTTAATGCTAACAGTGAGCGAATGTCAAACATACACAATATAATGTGAACTAACACACCAAGTATTACATGGCGTCAAGCATATTAAATCATTTGGTAATTGCTTTTGTAATTACTATGAAAACACTCTGTAGTGGGGTTTGTGCTGTACGTGTTAGTGTCTGTACACTCTCCTTCATCCAGTTCCTGTTGAGGGCAATAGGATGCATTTTTGCCAATTCCAGTACCAACATTGCAAACGAGCCAATTACATGACACGTGATTATCTTATGCACTCGGCAAAACAGCCAAGGAATTTCATTTCATTTTGTTCTTATTTGTTGTAAGAGGCCGATTACTGTCCTGTGTGAGTTTGGAATCAAGATTGGCTTCAGGACTAACATCTGTGGCACAACGTCATCTTCAACCATCATTACTGGCAATGAAATTAGAAGGAAAATGAATATAAACTTCAGAGAATGCCTTATTGCTTTCCTCCATTCCCCCATTTTTTCTTCTTTTCCTATGTTTCGCGGAAAACCTATTTTGCCACCGCATTACTTCAGGATGAAATTGTTACGCGCATGCAATTTATTCAAGGATGTGAGACTAAGGGAATGTGACATTCAGTGTTATAAGATATTCATTAAATGCCATTGCCTTTAATTCGTTTTCAATTGAAAATAAGAGTAACAATCACGCCGCGAAAGGGGACCGAGGGCGGATGTTGTTTAGCTTCAAGTCAGCCGCAGAAAACAATGATCACACAGAGATTGGTTTGGACGTTAGCTGGTGACTGTGACAAAGACAGTCCTAGTTATGATCAATAATGTCTCTATCATTCAGGGGCCAAAAAGGCCCGATGTGCCACGGCTAGCTGTGACAGTGTCTTCGTGACAAATTGTTTTACGAGGAGGTGTCATGAGTCTGTCAACAATCTGCTGGGGACAATTGAACAAGTCAGGTGCAGTTCTGTGAAAGGTATAAATGAGTTTGTCCTCCATTTCTCAGGTGTAACCCAGGATAAAAAAATGCAGTATGTAATTAGGATGTTTTAGGCCTCTAAAGCACATTAATCCAGAAAAAAATGAACAAATTGTACATTAAACAAAACAATCCCCCTGTGTAAAGAGAATGCTGACCAAGCTCCGGTGGGAAAAGGGTGGGATATGGGAACTAGGGCTGTGTGATATACTGTACATTAATCCTTAGCAGTACATCGACCTCTGCAACAGTGATTATGGCACAAGTACACAACTTGTAGTAGGTAAAGAGGTAAATGATATAGAATTTGCTGTACTAAGAATACTGTGATAAACCCAAAAAAGACAAAGCATGGACAACCCCAATATGAACTTAAGTAACTCCTATTAAATAAATAAAAAGGTAACTGCACACTGATGGCCATTTGTAGTACTCTAAAGCAGGGCAGCCTTCTAAATTAGTTACGTGAAGCAGGCGGCATGGCAAGCCTAATGTAAATTGAGTTTCTAACCATAGCTGAATGCTTTAATCTGGGCTGCTCAATCACAAATGGATGAAATCAAGGCACTTATATGGACAAACAAAATCATTCTGGTCAAAAATAATGCAGGCTAAATATATATTGTTCGAATGTATGTCTCTCTTGGGAACCAGAGCCTTTACAGCATGCAAAGGCCAGTACAGGCAAGATGGTTTACTCTATCTTAGAGGAACTGAGAGGAGTCTAAATTAGAATGAGTGATTTCTTGCCAATGCAAATAGAGCATCTTCTTGTTTACAAGCACCCGCTCCCAGATGAAATGGCTGATCTAAGGAGAAGGTCCACCCACTCAGAGTCAATTAAGACAAAATCCTGTGGTTTACAACCTTTGACCCCGGAGCCATATAAAAGTTCTCTTTCTGGGTCCAAAGTACGGCATAACTTGGCCTGTACATTTCTAACATAAAATGTAAAATGTTCAATGTAAGGGGAATCACCAATATCTGATTGTGTATTTATTGTACTCCAAAAGAGCAGACTATTCAGATGATATTAGCTTACTGCATGAAAATCTATTTTAAAGACCTTTTACAAATGTTTCAGTTTTGATTTCATAATTTGATACATATTTCTGTAACAGCAACATTATCAACAGATACCTGCATGACCAATAACAGATAGCAACATCAGCCCACAATTTACATTTACATTTACGGCATTTATCTGACGCTTTTATCCAAAGCGTCTTACATTCCCTACCTACAGGCGACAGTCTCCCTGGAGCAACTTGGGGTTAAGGGTCTTGCTCAGGGACCCAGTGGTGGTGCTGAAGGTAGGATTCGAACCCATGACGTCTTGGTCTGGAGGCAAGTATCCTACCCACTGAGCTACCTCCACAAAATATCCCTGTTTTCACCAATATTCATTCACAATAGGTAGTGAAATAATCACAACGCTATTATATTCTCTGAAAGGCCAGTAGTGCACAGACTGAAGTAGCCCAGCGAAAGCTTTTTGGCTTGGGTTCATTTTTCAAAAAGAAAGCATTTTAACATGAATGTCTGGTAGCTACATCTTTTGTTCTGAGGAATTTATCTCTGGGCACTAGCCCCACAATCAGGTTGCTGAGTTAATTTGCTAAATCAAGTCTCTTTCTCAGAGTTCTATAATAAACAGATTACTGCAATGTCAGATCCTTGCTGTAAAGCTTCACGAGTCCTTGACAAGAAGTTGTTTGCCTGAGAACTTGTTGATGGTTTTCACATAAAGGGGGATTTTCCAGCACATTGAAGATGAGCTCATTTGCATGTGCTCGCCTAGCAATAATAACAGCGCACCAAATGGCAAGTATTATCTTTATGTCACTTCAGACTGACTTAGCACTCAAGGGCAAAATTGCCAAATCCTTCCATTCTGCCAGTTTAAGCACCTTCAGAGAAGCCCAGATGATGAATAAGCCAACCATCTGCAAAGGCGCACAGGCGTTTCTCAGTAATTACACCACAGTTCACCAGTGCGTTAACCACAATTATGCAATCAGAGCCTCGCCGAGGCAAACAAACACCCGCAGGAATGCTCTTTTCTGAGCCCACCACAGCTCCTTAAACTGTGGCTTCGAGCCGATGCAATGCTTGAACAGGGGGGAAGAAAACGAAGCTCTCAAGCTCTTGAAAAAGATTTGAGAATGGCACTGAACCACAGGCCACATGGGCTTATGCAGATGTTTGGATAATGTAAAAAAAACAAACAGAATTGAACACTTCATTTTTTTCCCCTATGATTGTAATCAAGGACATTAAATTCAGGATTACAATCAGAATCAGTAGGTTACACATATGACAATTTTGCAAGACAAAACATCTGACATCTGAACTAAATAAAAGAGAAAAAGAAATTTAAAAAAAAGTCAAGGGATAAGAACAGACAAATGTGCACAGACACCAATAGCATTGTACTGGGCAAACTTTATTTTAAGAGTCACCCATTAATTATTTATAAATGCTCAGAGGTTCTGATTCAGCTGAACAGTGATACACAAAAAGTTATGTTTAGTGGTAAGTCCAGCTCTTAAGGTTAAGATGAGATTTCGGATTAGTTTAAAGGCAAGATTTGGAGCATGTCTTTTGGTTCATTCATCGCAAATATTTCACACAATGGAAAGGGTAGCTGACGTATAATGTAGTAACAAAAAGAGAAAAAAAGCAAACATGTAGTTTTCATAGGAAAGTTTCATAGGAAGGTTAAAGGAAAGCTCTCAAAATAAAGTCTCATCACTATATTTTTTAATGGTGTGAGAATGAACAGCTGTGCAGTGATGTTTGCATAAATGGGACGTTTTTTTGCTACATCCCTCATCTCTCATCACTCATCACTCACACTGCACATAAACAGACATATTTGCAAGTAACTCTACAGCTGACTGGCTGCATGATTGATCACTTGTACGTGTACTTGTATTTAGCAGAAGAAATGACATGCTACCATGTGTTTACACTGTCATTTTCACCAAAAGAGACAAATGTTTTTCTTCAGCCTCCCCATTAATGACAATGAAACCCATCATGACTCCTGTTTCCTAAGGCAAAATAGTTCATCATATGGTAAAGCCAATGATTTACTCAATGGCTTCTTTTTTCAACAATGTCATTCCATCAAAACAACATTTGCATTTTGTATCTGCTGTAGAGAATAATGAAGTCAAGTGGGCTTTCCAGCGCATGCACTGTATTTCAGAATGCCCCCATACCAAGGGCAATGACCTTGACCAGCCAGATGAGGCAAATGTGTTCTCACCTTCTTGCCTCATTTGCTTCTGTATAGATTTCCAAGAATATATTCCTTTTAAATGACAAAAGTCCATGGCTTAAGGCAGGCAAAATAACAAAGAGAGAGAAACATTACAATAATGTATTATTACACTGTATTGCTCCTGAATAACAGGCCTGAAGCAGTCGGGAAGGTTTCTGCTTAGACAGGTTGAGTAAAAAAAGTAGATATGAATACCATGAAAAGTATCAAATTTGCTCACTGTCAAGGATTCACCTAACACCTATTTTATGACACCGTAATCTAGATAACCACTGATATTCCAAAGCCATGTTAGACAGCTAATACACCACAGAAGATTCCTGGGGCACAGAAAAGCACACTTATCACCTACTATTCTTCTGTAGACGGAAATCTGATCTGATTAGCTTTTACACCTATAAAGGCTTCAGCATCAACCCTGACGTTTTACAAGAATTAGGCCAAAATGGGGTGGAACACAACATCATGATGTGCTGTGTAAACTCTGTGGAAACACCTATGTCGTGAATCTTTTTTTACTGTGTGCTTTAAATGCTTGGGTTTCGGAGACGTGTGTTTTTCTTGGTATGTCCATGACGTTCATTGGTACCAGGTATCACAGCACTCACAGCTAGTGCGAGTGCCCCACTGCTACCACGGTGGACCTGCTCCAAATCGGTTAGGCACACAGCCATGGTTACACAGAGCGGTGCCACCAGGCCTGTAAGCCCCCCTTCTATAACCGCATCAGCCAAAGCGACATGGTAGACTACGGCTTGCCACGGCTTGACCTGTATTTTCATATCAAGACTGCGACGGAGGAAAGGGGACAGGCCATGGTACCCACCACTGAGCAGAGCCAGTGCTTGACCTTCTGCCTCATCCATAAACAAACCACACTTGTTTCCCCCTCCAAGGCATACTCCCACACTCACACCCACCCACCCACAAACACACACACACACTACGTGTTCCCACAAAATGCCTTTAGAGATGGGAAAAGGACAGCGCTGCTGAGAAAAAGGTGAGGCAGTCAAGCAGAGATCTTCACAGGCCTTGCTTTTTTAGTACTGCATAATGACACTTTAGCTGACCCCCAGAGTAGCTGGAAAGTCTGAAATGAATACAGCGATTGGCTGAGACTTTATGGGCTCTTACCTATATCTGTCTAGCTTAGGTAGTCTGTGAACAAACGGACTGCATGTATCAAATGCGAGAAAAGAGTTCAGATGTTATTGCTTGGTTGAAAGGTAAGGTTATTTCTCTCATCTCCTTCCTGATCTTACATGTTAAACTTTGCAATCACATGGCGTTGAAGGAATATCAAGGGCGCATACTGTGCACCACCCATTCACTGTGCCCAGGATTTAGCCAGGATGACCATTGGTCTCTGTCCGAGCAAACGAATGAGGTCTGATGAGGAAAAAAAATAATTACAGTTTGACCTCGGCGTCACCCTTAAGCTAGACTCTAGTGCCATCTATTGAAGAGCACAACCATAAATCACTTGATCTCCTGCAACAATGAACTCATCTCCTCCTCCCCTCATTGTTAAATTCTTCATGCTGCTTGTGCGTAAAAGTCTATAAATCAAACAGGCTGCGTGGAGCGGTGCTTACACCCCCAAGCACCCCACCCCCTCCAAACTGCATCGTGTTCACATCATCCCGTCGTGATGCGTGGGCTGCTTTAAAGCATTCATTATGTCTGGCTGTATGATAATTTGTTCTGCACTACGCTTCGATTGCAGACAGGAAAGGCTCCCTTTCGCCACGGATACGGCTGCGAAGGCGCGAGAGAAAGTCCCTGGAGGCGCATCCCCGCAACTCTCACCGCAATCAACGAGCAAAACTGCCACTGCAGGTGGGCACGACCCCCCACCTCGGCCACTGGGCACGACCACATTACCACACGCGTGCAAAAGTGGAAAAAAGAAAAGGAAAAATAAGAGGGCTGAAGTGAGCCTACCTTCTTTAAGGAGGCGCGAGTGGAGCAGGAGCAGTAGCGCACAGCACAGCGCCGCTCCAGCCAGAGCCCAGGCGACCCTCAGGAGCTGCATGCTGGGAGTCCAGGCAGCTCAGTGGACGGTGCGTCTTCTTCCCATGCAAGCGCCCGAGGACCGGGGGCAGGCGAAAGCCAACACCATGCAAAAATGCAAAATCCGCTTCAGAACGCCCGGAAAAGAATCCCACCACCCAGGACCCCCCGAGCTCTCCAGCCGCTCAGACGCTCAGCCGCCGAACCGCTCGCGCCAAGCAGATGTTTCAGCACCCGACAACATGTTTCTCCTCTTCTTTTTCCCTCTCTCTCTCTTTTCATGCAGCAGGCTGTCGCTTGGGCAGACAGAATGATGCACAAATACTGCTTTTCTTTCTTTCGTTTCTTTTCTTTTCGTTTCTTTTCTCCTTTTTATTAATTTTCACCCCCAAACTATCCAGATCTCCAGCATTTATTTGCCCCTTGCTCAACTTCACACTGAGCCGTTTTCGGAAATAAAAGACAACATTTTGTAACTAAATAAAACAAATAAAATCAAATAAAAAACTCTGCGCGTCCAACGCGTATCACTGGGAGAAGCTCGCGCGATGCTTTCCGCGTGTGAGCCGCTCCTCCAAATGAAGAAGTTCAGTGTGTCTCTCCGCCTCCGTCCTCCAGCTCTTGCCCCTACCCAGAGCCCCCCTCCTCCCTCCTCCCCTCCTTCTTTTTTTTCTCAGCAGCCGCAGAAACAGGCGACACTTTCTCTCCTTCGCTGACGTCACGCCCCCGCCCGCCCTAAAAGCACGCTTCTCCTCAGACACCTGTTTTTTTCCCCCACCCGTATTCAGGTAAGACACGCCTCCTGAGCTTGGATTGGCTAGTCCATACCAGCTTTTATTGCTCGTTTTTATTGCTATATGCTGACCCCTCATCTGCCCCCTGTAATAACAGGGATGTCTGAAATAAATATAACAACATATGGAATCCATGCGTTCAAATTATATTTATCTATATTCATTTCACGCCTTCTGCACATATACTTAGCAGACTTGCATGGCTAGCTTTAGATTGGGCAAAAAATAAAATTTAATAGTGCTCTTACCTATAAGTGGCATCTGCTTTATTAGAAGCGCATACCTTCGATTTATTGTCACTGGTCATTTTATTAAATCACTCTTACTTCCAGTAACTGGCCAGGTGATGAGGCCCACTTCCTTTGGCCATTACTGCGTGGAGTGATTGAATGAAGTATTTGAAGAAACAATTTTTTCTGTTTCTTCAAAATTAAAAGTCAGTTTTTATACGATCAGTCATTGAGGAGAAGAAAGTTAATGAAAACAAACTGGCCCTGGGTACGAATGCAATTGCTTCTTTAGTTCATCAATCAACCAATTAACCACACTTATTAGATAATTGAAATCAATTACACTAGATGCATCCATTGATCCACTCCAGTTCTCTTAATATAAACATCACTTGAACAGAACCCTCTTTCCTGTGAGGTAGGCTAAAAGGTCACAACAAGCAACACACTGTGCTTTGATTAAAAGGAAATTCCCGATGAGATGAAAAAAAGTTTAGAAATATACCCATTTGGAAAAGACTGCGATAAGACACGGTAAGACCGAAAATCATTAATGAAGAAATCTGGTATGTTAGTGAATCTTCCCAGGAGTGGTCAGCCTACCAACCTACTCAGGCATGACTCTAGGAAGACACAAAAGAACCCAGATGAATGTCTAAGGAACTGCAGGCCCCACTCACCTCAGAAGGTCAGCATGAATGATTGCACTATTAAAAAGAGAGTTGGCAAAAACAGTATTCATGGGAGGGGTTCTCTGGCTTAAAAGACTGCAAAGAAGAATGGGCCAAAATTTCTCCACAGTAAAACGAAAGATTGATCTTCATTTCTGGGAAGTGTCTAGTTGCGATAAATGCTGCTACAGGTGGCAGGGCCAATTAAGTTTAGGGGGTGATTACATATTCACTGTATCAGATAGGTGTTGCAAAATGTTTTCCTTATATTAATGAAATTCAATGACATTCATTTTTTTTTGTTTTCCCTGTTATATTATATTTTTCGTATGGTGATCTGAAACCAACTAGAGTGACAAAGATGCAAAAATACAGGAAATCAGAAAGGGGCAAATGCTTTTCTATCCAACTGTATAATAATACAATAACAGACAGTAGCCCATCTTGTCCTCCACATTCCACCTTGTTCATCATTGGTCAGTCTCAAACCACAAGGAAATGGATCATTCTGGAAGTTTACAGATCAGTGTCACTGCTATATTAACAGTGGTTAACCAAGATCAACTCTGTGGTCAGACCGCTGCATGACTACAGGCTGGTAAACACAAACTGCGAAAGTTCATTTATAAGGCAGGTGTATGCAATGTGTAGATTTTTCTAGTTTTATGTACATAAATACATAAAGGTGCACAGTTGTGAACTGCAATTTAATGAATCGAATACAACAATTACAATAAGATAAATATTTGCAGCAACACATATTCAGTATGGGCAATCAATACATATTTCTCAGTCTGCACTGTATGTAGCAGTTCATGTAAAATGTAGCAGTTCATGTAAAATTTGTTTTAAAGACTAGGAATTTACCTTTTTACAATCCGTTTTTCAAATCCCATCATTCTGGAGCATGAATCCAGCACAGCAGTGTGTGATTTCAGACATTTGTGTATGGCTTGAATTGAGCAGTGTATATGAGTGGCTGTTGTATTTGAGTGGTTGTTCACAGCTAAAGAGTTTGAACCATTTACCAGTCAATTTGCAGGATGCAGTTTCAGGCAGAAAATAGGACATAAGATGCAGTGACGTCAAGTACAATGCAAAACTAATCGAAGGAAGTCTATAGACCTGGTTCCAGGTTTGTATGTACCTAAATCAATTAGCAGACAGTTAGTGCACTGTAGATTTTAGCACTCCAATCATAAAGCCATGTCAATACTGTTCTTCAATCTGTCTGTAATTTAGTCTGCCATCAAAGTCTGTCAGTATGCTAGGCACTAAATTACATTTAGAAAGAACACTCAGGTTTGCCATAGCCTTTACTTTCTAATAGTATCTTTTTAATAAGGAATGTGCCATTTTGAGCAATTTATAGCCACTATATTCTGGTGGGATAGTTACATTAGACCAGGAGGTCAATTTGTATCAAAACAGTACTGAAGTACATACTGGCTTTGTACAGCAGGCCAGACCTGTTGTCTTTGTCTCAGACTTGATTTCATCATTACACATTCATTTCATGCAAAGAAAAAGCATTACAACATTTCATTAAAAATGGGACTTCAACACCACCTGACTTATGCTGTGGCCCTTTCAATTTATGGCACTATCGGTAGATATTAGCTGGCTTATCTACCTAGCCACTAGGATTCTAGCCGCAACTGTCATAGTAGATCTACATTCCCATTTGTAGCTAAACTACTTTTTTTCCCCTCTAACATTGTTGCTAATTGTGAAAAATATGGACTTAATTACTTTAATTACTATCTAAGTGTGGGCTGGCTAGAACAAGTAACATACAATATGGATAACCAAAGAGATTAAAATGAATCAAAGAACATCTGTGGGGAAAAAATGCTGACCCACCCAAATGGTCACAGTCAAGTGGCATCCAATTCTGTCTGGGAGTAACAATGGGTAACATTTTGCAATTCTATTGCAGCAGACTAGCCATTGTCAATACTGCGGTCATTGCAGCTCATTTAGTGCCAGTTATCATTGTTTACATTGTTTATCATAGTCTCCCACTGTGATCCATCAGTCAACCAGACAGCAATTAAAGGAGACCTGTCCAGGAAATAGCAGCATGGGGTAGGTAAAGTGTGCAAGCAGTGTTAGATGTGGCGAATACAGTGTGTATGGAAAAGAATCAACCCCTTCAAAATATTCTTATTTTGTTGAAGTCTGAAATAAAGACACACACACACAAACAAAAATCCCAGCTGAATTTACTGAATGCAATGTATAACATCCAAGTGAAAGATATGAAAGCAACAGTTTGTGTAGTAAAAAATGGAATCCTGGATGACAGTTGGTGGACTGCGAGTCATTTCACAGATTTCCAGTTAACTCTGGGCTCTGACTATGCCATGCAAGGACATTCAGCTTGTTCTCCTTCAGTCACTGAGTGGTCAGTTTTCCTTTGTGCTTTGAGTAATTGTTATGTTGGAAGGTGAACCACTGACAACTTTCTGGCAGAGAGCAACAGGTTTTCTCAAGAATTGGATGATATTTTATGTATCTTTCCTTCTATCCTGACCAGTGTCCCAGTTTCTGCTGCAGAGAAACACCCACAACATCCACAACAGACTTTCATGCTTTACTGAAGGTATAGTTTGGATGGTGAGCTGTAACAGCTCTCTCTCAAGATGTACCATTTGGTGTTGTGGCCAAATAGTTCGATTGGTTGCGTTCAGTTTCAGTACAAAGCACTGGAATGCTCCAGAAATGGCATTTGCTTTATTAGAAAGCAGAATTGCTGTTTTATGCTAAACTAATCAAAATAATTACAATCAATCACAGGTGGAAGCCAGTTAGCTTGGTGTGGAATGGAGAAGGGGATTAGTTACACATGAATGAGTTTACAAGTATTTGTTAGGAGGTGATCCTTTATCCATCTCAGCAATTCTGATTTTAATTTATTTCTTAAAATAAAAGATAACTATTTCTATGGTATTTTTTCACATCTTTCACTGCTGAGTGAATCCTGCTTGATTTGTTTTAAACTGAGTCTTAATTTCAGGCTGCAAAGCAACAAAATGTGAATAGTTTGAAGAGGGCAATTCTATACCCACATTCTACATGCAGAGTGCCAGTGAGGACTTTTCTCTTGACTTATTCACAGAGTGACAGTTGGGGCTATTTTAAGGCTTTCTTGGATCTTGAGCCCATGTCATACCCTTGTCAACACATTAATGACAAAACGTAACACCACTTAACACTGATGTACGTTGGACAAATAGCCATGTCACTGTTGTATAACAATATAGTGAAATCAGTTGCAAAGCCAGGTCCTTTTAACACTAAAAAGAGACTACAGTCTACAGACATATCGCATGGCAAAGGCTCTGTTCTTCTTACTATTCTTCTTGTAATAACATTGACAAAATTATTACATAATAGTGTAAAATGACTATTCTCCAACATAAGCATATTTTTCAACAGCTTACTGCTATCTTGCTGTTATTTCATTTGCAATCATGCTCAGAAGGCACTTTGAGGCTAGGATTCTGGGATGCAGCCCCTAAAGGCCACTGAATTAAAAGTGAATTCCAAAGACTTCTGAAAATGTTGCACCAGATGACCAAAAAGCTAGCCTCTAAAAGCTAGGTCACAGAGCGCTATTACGAGAAATGTTCATGAACACATTGCCATGTCTGAGATAAGGCTTTGGGCTAATGCAGATTTACGATAAGGCTTTGGGCTAACGCAGATTTTAAAAATAAATGTAGGCGGAGATACGTGGTGTGGTATAAATATAAATATACACTCACCTAAAGGATTATTAGGAACACCTGTTCAATTTCTCATTAATGCAATTATCTAATCAACCAATC